>JBBBDQ010000871.1:5005000-5042500 GCA_037127315.1 Ascarosepion bandense | reverse complement strand
GAAAATATTCAGTGATTATATTACAGATTTGCTTTCGCTTGTATTTTAAAATAGACATTCTTTGTTTGAATCGGTCTCAACAGCCACTTCAAGATACGTGAAAATTTGTCAGTGCTTATCTATTTATGATAGACGAACTCTAGAAATCAGGAATGTCTTCCAACTATTTCTTATTTTGTATCCCTGTAATGGAGACGTTAAGAGGGACTGGATTAGGGTTAGGGTTAGGGTTAGGGTTAAGAGGGACATAAAATTAAAGGTTATCTGCCAATTTTCAAGTAACATGAAAAAATAGTTTTTATAAATCATTTAGAAATATAAATAAAATATCTTCTCTCTTGTTCAACTTTGGATTAAATAGCAGAGTATACAGGCTTTGGATAGCTGACAATTCTAAGAATCTGAATTCAAAATCATGGAGAAAGCAGCAGAAAACCATTAAACTATCTTTCCCAAGAAGCCATGCCTATTTACAGCTATTAAAGAAAAAGAATCCAGGTAGAACTATGATCGTTTATATAAACGTACAATAAAAGTACTATTTGAAACGTACAATATTCAGCAAATTATTTACCATTATTTTGATGTATTTATCATAATGTTATTAGCTAACTCATTTTACAAACTTGTCACCGAGAATTTGATCATCACAGATTTCATAATAGAATACCTGCAGATTGTGAATCGTTTCTGTTTAATATCAGAACATTGAAGTCATATAACTGTTGATGCAATTTATATATCACACCGATGTGAAAAGCTGCCTGTTTCCTTTTCTGTCCTAACTTAACAAGTTATAAGAGAAATGGTAATGGTTAGATAGCCGTTTCTATACAAGAAACATTCGGAATTCATTGACCGATCAGTTTGGTATTAAATCTAAAAGTCTTTCTCGTAAAAGAGTTTGTTTTTTTTTTCCGAAAAGAAACCATCTCAAGTTTACTAAATGTTATCAAGTAGTGATTGATGGTTTCTTCCGAACCTTTTTGTTTAAGGTTAATTTCAACGAAATATCAAAAGTTAGAAAATTAAAGGGAAATAAGTGTTATATCGGAAAAGCGTTTTTTAAATTGTGTGTTACTAGCAGTATAGCCCGGCGTTGCCCGGGTGTAATGAAAGCTTTAAAACTAATCCATGGTCCTGAAGCTCAGACTCTTTGGACGTTGGCACGAGAGACTAAAAACCAATATTTGTTTCCAGTTAAAGCGAAACCGTAGACTGAAAGAAAAATGAATGGATATAAGTCAAATTTTGATTTCCTGGTATCGATATATATATATATATATATATATTATCGATTTTCTGCACTATTGTAAGAACTGCAACCTTGAAACTTCTGAATATCGTTTCTTATGAGTCTTATGTTATGTTCTTATGTTCTTATGTCTATGAGTGTATCAAATTTGATTAAAATCGGACCACTCCTTCTATAACCCGATTTTTTCGATAATCGATTTTCGATATTTATCGGAGGTACCTCGACACAAAACCTAGCTAAGAACACTAGAAGACGCTTATAGTACAACTGTGTAAGTTTTCAAGAAAATCGGTTCAGCCATTTCGGAGTCTTTAGGTAACGGATGCACTCACACACACACACACACACACACACACACACACACACACACACACACACACACACACAGACAAAGTTCCATTCATAAATAAGTTTAGATTTATATTAAAATTTTCTTGTTTATTTGCGATAATGAATACCCTTTTCTTCATAAATTCATCACTGAAGTCTTCATTCACATAATAATGTTGATTTTATTATAAGAAGATTTAAAAAGAAGTAAAAAAATGACGTAAAATAAACCCATCTAAATATTCGTCATACCCAAAATACAGGAGTAAATAAATTAAATATTTAAAAAAACTGAATTAATTCATATTACTCTTTTAATTTGTTTATTTTAATATTTATATTTCAATCGGTTTTTTTATTTTTCATTTTTTATTTATATTTCATTTTCGTTGCCCGAAAAAAGATAATCAATTTTCTGGTTTTAACATTAAACAATCCTCTTAAACAAAACAATTGACTTGTTGTCAATCATTCTTCTTGTAAATCAAATTAACGAGCGTAATTTAAAAACGGTACATAATCTAATCAAATCCTTTAGATAAAACAGTTATCTTTCTTTAATTTTCGACATCTGATTTTTTCGATAAAATGAGTATTCGATTTGATTTCATGGTTTAGGTGAAGCCAGTTTTCGGTCAAATGACTTTCACTGTTATGAACCGGAACCGTTTTGAGATAATCACAAGGATATAAAAATATTAATACGATAATATTAATACGATAATATTAATACGATAATTAAGAATATATATAAACATAAACACAAAGCTACATCTTATCCGACAGTTTTTTAAATTATATATATATATATATATATATATATATATATATATATTTTTTTTTTTTTTTTTTTTTTTTTTTTGACAAAGCGATATGAAATTTTCTTTCAAGGATCAGTGATAGGTTTTGTTTTTTACTATGAAAATATTTCATTTAAAAAATTACCTTTACTTAATTGATTCAACATGCATATACTTTTTTAAAATTAGTATCATTCCATGCAATGCAGTAAAGCCAACAAGACACAAGGGGCTACAGGGTGGGGAAGAATTAGGAACAAAAACATTTATAATGAGCGAGAAGAGGAAAGAGTAATCAGGAGGACAATAGATAGCGATTAACATTGCATTTAAATTTATTGCTGATTAAAGTTAGCTGGAAAGCGCGAAGCTGGAAGAGAGTTCCACAAGCGAGAAGTGCGAGAAAAGAAATTGTTAGTAAAGAATTTACGATTACATCTAGCCATCTCAACTTTAAATTGAAAATACTTTGACGCTAGTCTAGACAGTCAGTCAGTTAAATGCCATACGTGATACACGATTGGGCGATCATGTCTGGAAAGGGACATAACTGACTGGGCAGAAGATTATCCCGCAGTAGGCTGCGATAGACTGGTTGTCAGCCAAGGCTATAGAACCCAATCTGTTCTGTTATTTAACCCATAACTGGAGGGAAGAGACGGATTAATTCCTAAGGGTATTTGTGCGTAAGTGAATGCAAAGAATTAAACTGGAATTCGAAATCGGCTTTCCGGTTTCTCGAGCCGATATCCATTGCATCACAATAACATCTAGTCTAATACTGTGCTTAAATAGAAAAAAGTCCAAGTACCATAGTACTCACCCGAACAATTACCATGAAAGTATTTATAGAAAAAGGCACAATGAGCCGAGCCGCCAGATCAGGACCCAAAATATTCTTCTTTGGATTTTATCAAGGAGCTCAGGGTAAATAGTAGAGGCACCATACCATATATGGCAGCAATGTTCTAAGCATGGACGAATGGTAGACTTATATATATATCCAGGTAGTGTAATGGTTACAGCAAGATATCGACGAGTACAGTTCGAATTCCGGTCAAGTTCATGACGCAAAAATACCCATGAGAAAGGTATGGATCCAATTTTTTTTATTACTGCACTCATTTTTTTTACAAAAACTCTTCAAAAAGCTAAGGTCTTTCCCCCTTCACTCGTTGAGTCGTTTACTCAGTCACTAACCCCCGCCCTGAGCGGCTCTCAATGAAGTATCAAGGCTAGGCGTTGATTTTGTGCTTTCTGTAGCATGTTGGTTTTTATGGGATAGAGTTGTTAGCCCCATGCTCAACAAAAGAGTTTTTCTTTCCCCTAGACTGGTCGCCACCCAAGACTGAATAGCCCAGTCTGCCTTAATATTTTATCCCTATCTGTAGAGTTGAAGATAATAATTCATATCTTTCCCAAAAAATATCCGTGCGAAAATGAATGCAACGAACTCGACCTGATATCAAGCTCAGTTTACCGGTTTTTCTTTCTTATCAGCTAACCTCATTGTTTTCTCCTCTCCAGCCATATGCGAAATGGCAAGTCATAGTGGGCTTTTCTAGGTGAAGGGAAACTCCAATTTTGAAACTTAGTAACTTGAAGCTCTACACAGATAGTTAGACATGGGACGCAGATAGTATGCCCGTCATCTAAAAAAAAAAAAACAGTTGATTTCAACAATTTCGATGATCCTACTTCTACTGCAGACTGATTCAGATTCTGGAATGCTGTTTTCTTTCTGACCACACATACTTGTTGCAAAATCTGCAATACAATGAGCTATAAACATCTAAAGAGAGAATTATATTCTTTGATAAACCCCTGTGAAAATATCGCACCATTCAGGCACTTAGAGTTCAATCACAGAATGACACACAGTCAAGGATTCAGCAGAGAAGAAGAGTGTCGGAATCCAAAAGAATTATTGCGTGAGACAATCTTATGAATTGTAATTAATGAAATCAATTCGCCTTTGGCATCAAACTCGTCTTCCACGGGAAATTGATTAAATGCCCATGATTGCCACCGGCATTATCTTGAACGGAACTACAGCGTTCGATTACAATTCAACTGATATCAGAAATTCTAACCTGTCAGCCGATCACTCGATTAGTTTGTTCATTGTTGCTATTTGGCAGAAGAGAGTAAATAAATGAACAGTAAGAAAAGAGCAAGAATTGGTATTTAAACTTATTTCGATGACGTTGGTTGGCTAAGATTCATAAGCGGCTCGACGATGAATTACACCTGCAAACAAGGATAAATAAAATTAAATTATTTGCAGCTGAATGCGCATTTGAGCAAACAATGGTATCTATCTATCTATCTATCTATCTATCTATCTATCTATCTATCTATTCACACACACACACACACACACACACACACACACACACTTTTTCTCTGTATATGCTCTGTTCAAAACTCTAAATGTATATGTGTGTGTGTGTTAACTGTATAATAATTAGGCAATAGGTCTTACTGAAAATGTTCGAAACATTATGATAACGAATTCAGCCTGAAATTCAAATTAATTGAAAATTGCTTTTGTGCAAATATTTTATATTGAATCCTGTTTAACTTTTTGTCTAATGGTTTAAGAAAGATGTATTTGAGCTCAACAACCACTCTAGAAACAATTGGGCCCAACATGATGAGAGATCGCAGAAAAATATAGAAGATTAGATTCAGTTTTGTTTTTTATTCTCTTCCCACTGAACGAATTTCAGTTACCCGTGTTTATCACATAGATCTCTCCAAATTGCACAATATGTCCACACCCTTTTAAACACACCTTGTTATGACAGTCCAAAGTTTTGTTTTGTGGTCATTCTTGGCTATGAAAATAAAAAATATTGAACAGTTACACAAAAAAGCACGCCACAACTTGTCCACTTTTGAATAGAACTTTAATTAGTACAAATCAATTTCCAGTCAAACCCTTGCATAATCAATATTTTGGGTATCACAGTCATTGTTATTGTAGGTTGTTGGGAAGCGGTGGGATGCAAGAAATCATTTTGAATACATAACGGCTTTTAGGAAAAAAATAATATTGTCCAGGAAACATGCCAATGAGCAGGTCCATAAAAATATTATGCATTGTACAAGTTTCATAAACAAAAGAGCGTATACTTAGCAATATAAATGTAGACGACCGCACCTCCCTCCCATTAGCATGGAACAGGCATGCCTCCCAGAGAGTAAAACACTACGCCTGCTTGGCCTGACACTCTCAGCAGACCTCAAGTGGAATGACTACGTCGAATCCATTGCTAAATCCGCTGCTATGAAAGTTGGTTCTCTGTGCAGGGCCTGGAAATTCTTTCCGCCTGAATCTATCCTGTACTTATACAAATCTACCATCCGCCCGTGTTTTGAATACTGTTGCCACATCAGGTCGGGTGCCCTTTCTATTCTCCTCGGGCTTCTTGACAAAATACAGCGAAGAATCTGTAACGTGATTGATACCGACTTAGCTGACCGCCTGTAGTCGCTCTCCCACCGGCGTGACGTGGCTTCCCTGTGCCTCTTCTATAAATACTTTCATGGCTTCTGCTCTGATGAACTTAAATCACTGGTGCCCCCTAGGTGTGAGTTTGCACGAGATACTAGATTGGCGACTAGGTCCCACCCTTTTACAGTGAAACCGATGAAATGTAACCGCAATTTCTACTGCAACAGCTTCTTTTCTCGCACTTCCCGCCTGTGGAATTCCCTTCCGCATGCTTGCTTCCCCGACGGCTATAACCTCCAGGAGTTTAAATGTAAGGTCAATAGACACCTCCTAACAGACTAACCCTCCCATTCTTTGCAACTTTTTGATGGTTTTCTCTAGTAATTTTAATGTCAATGGTTTTCTCTAGTATTTTTACCAGAGCTCATATTGCAATTTTTGACATGATTTTCTCTAGCTCTCTGTATTACTGGTTTCCATACTGTGTTCATCTCTATGCTTGATCGGCTTAGAAAATTTTTGAAGACCAGCATATGTTTTGATTTCTTAAGTTTACGTAGTTTCCAGTGACGTTCTCTATCTATTATTTGAACTTCATCCGGTGATCCCCTTTCTCCCTCCATATGTGATCAGCTACGTCTGATTTTTCTATGTCGCCTCGCATGACGGCTTTGCAATGTTTTTCTAGCCTTACCTTAAGGGGGCGGCCTGTTCCTCCTTTACATTTCTTTCCGCAGCTACATCTAATATATATATATATATATATATGTAAATGCAGATTACATTTGGGGAATAGCTATTTCATTATGCCTATGACAGACATGCATTGTTCAACCCCAGTTGTGAGGACATCACAATAATGCCTTCACGAAAGTTTGAAGTCGGCATAACACTGATAAGTTAAGTGACAAACTTTTCTACATTAATCCTCTTAACGCTCTATCTCTATCTCGATATCGAGCACTTTATGACAAAAAACCTGCTTGCGAAAACGCCTTTGTTGTCAGTAAAGCACTGAAAACCAGCAATCCTGAAACTAAGCATGCTCTCAACTTAACATTATATATATATATATATATATATATATGTATGTATGTATGTATGTATATACGTGTGTGTATGTGTCTGAGTGTGCGTATGTGAGTGTGTGAGAATAAAACATACACTTAGCCAGAAAACACAAATAGTTACTAATGTCTGCTCATTTTAATTGAAGTAGATAGACTTAACTATCGCCCGGTTCACACTCCACCCACGTCTTTTGAACAGGTGAAGAGGCTCATCCCTTGTTTCCTGTTTAGGATATGGTTCCCGGCATTCTTTTTTTATTTTATTTTTTTTTTCAATGTCCTTTCACTTTTTTTTTCTTTTCTCTTTTTTTTTGTTCTCAATTGGAGTAGATAGACTTAACTATCGCCCAGTTCACACTCCACCCACGTCTTTTGAACAGGTGAAGAGGCTCATCGCTTGTTTTCTGTTTAGGATATGGTTTCCGGCTTCCTCTTTTCCAATCACTTTACTCTTAAGTAACCCCATGCGCATCAGTGGCGTCACCGCCTTGCTTGGGGTGATATGATTAAAAAAAAAAAATTCCACAGAAATGGAAGACTTTCTCAAAAACTGTCTGGAGATAAAGTTGTCCTATGATGTTTACGGCGTGTTTTTACCTCATACTTTCCCCTCTTATGCCACGAATTTTTAAAATCATGAACATGAGAGCTGTAAGGAGAGGCTACACTTCTTTATAAGGCACACATAGAAGGAAATGACCTCCATAAACAGGAATGGACTGAGATAAAATAAGAAATTTGACCATCTTCAACAACAGAAGGCTTGTCCATGTATTTAAAAACAAACCAAGTCTGTTGATTCGTAAAACGAACGTGACTACTAGGGTTTTTATATATATATATATATATATATATATATAATAACGAAAAAGTGCCTGTTGACATAAAACATTGCTGTTAGCGTCTGATAGCAATGTTTTTATGTCAATATCATATTTGATGGTGAATGTCTTTATGTTAACGTTTCTGTAACCACTCTGAAGATGACTCATGTGAGCCGAAAGCTTAGAACCAGCATAATAAAAAATATCCACATGTTGTACAATTTTTGTGTCTATTTTCATCTGAAGTTAACGCCAAAATACGATGTTTAGAACGGCTCATGACTAAACATAATAGACATTCATTGTCTGTTATATTTAACAAATTATGTTTAGAAAATTATCTGCTGCCTCGATTCAATATATATATATATATATATATATATATATATATATATATATATATAGTATATATAAATTTATTGATATAAAACTGAGCATTAAAGTCAACATCTAACGATTGTGTATAAGCATGAAATGGATTCTGGGTATTGACTTAAATGTCCACTTGAACATGGAGGGTGCAATGATTAAATTGTCGCCATTTTATATATCTAGTTTTAATTTTAGACATTCATTGTCTGTTATATTTAACAACATATGTTTAGAAAATTATTTACTGCCTCGATACACTATATATATGCAATTCCTGGCTGGCACAAGAAACTGGTAACGAAATCTGGTGCCCATATCGCGGATATAGAGACAGAGTGACAGGGGAAAGCAGCGCGTGATATACTTGATGGGCATGAGCAAGTGGATGGTAGAGTAGGTTTGGAAGGGGTAACAAGAGAAAGGGTGTTAAGAACTACAAGAGATAGGGAGATGTGGAGGGCCATGATCGCCTCCGTTCATAGAAGAAGGTTTGCAATAAAAAACCGTGAACTGTATGTATGTGTGTATGTATATGTGTGCGTGTGTGTGCGTGCATGTGTGCGTGTGTGTTCTGTGTTCGTAATCATTTCATGCAGAGGCGGCAAAATAAGTCTTATATTCGAAAAGGGATTAATGCGTTTATCTTTCACAATTGTCGGCTATCGATATAAAATGAATTGCTTCGCTTCGTTTAAATCTTATTTGTTACTTCATTTAAAGACAGAAAAAGTCGATATGTCATGCAACTACAGTTGCAGGCAGATTATGGAACAAATAAAACGGAAAGATTTTCGAAATTTTGACTTGAAAACGTTTGATAGGTAAACAAGGAAGGCTACGATATGCCGAAACTAGAAGTTGCTGTAGTTCGGGACATATTAGGGTAATGGTGATTAAACAATATATCTGTACAGTCTTGGTATTATCTGCAGTCGGTACAGATGCTTATCCAAATATTTAAAATAAAATATAAAACAGTTAGGTAGAAACCAAAACAATGTAAATAAATGTTTATCTATTTTCTCCAAAGATTTACTGCTAATAATGTGAAGGAATGTCTTATATACCTTCTTTCTGACCCTAAAAAGGAAAGCTAGTGGATGTTACAAAAGTTGTTACCCACAAGTTCGTCCCATCAACTCTGGGAAAAGCGAAAACTCAAAGCCTCCATAATTATTATGTCACAAGCAACAGTTTTAATGCTGTTTATTCATTAAATTGTCACGAAGGAAGTGAATATTACAAAAGCTTTTGGTCAGACAATGTTATTGCTTATTTAACAACAAATTGAACTATTATATACAAAGAATCAATAAGAGATTCAATGCTATGACAAAAATGAGAAAAAGATTAGAAAAAAGTGAACAGATGGGAAAAAGATGAAAAATTGAGAAAAAAGATGAAAGAAAAAGAATAGATATAAAATGGATGAAAAAAAAAAACTGAGAAAACCGTAAGAAAAACATGAAAAATGGAGAAAAAGGTGAACATATGGGAAAAAGAATAAAAACTGAGAAAAATACGAGAAAAAGAACAGATAAGAAAAGTAGAAAAATGATAAAAAGACGAGTAAAAGATGGGAAAAAGATGAAAAGATGGGGAAAAAGATGAAAAGATGGGAAAAAAAGATTAAAAGATATGAGAAAGATGAAAGAAACAATAAAATACTTGTGAGTGAATATCGTTCTCAGCAACAAAAACAGATAAATACCTATTGATCTGGGATGGCATTGTATTCGTCTGTGAAATATATGATGTAGCTATTACCTGGATACCGAACACACCAAATGTGTAGAGAGAAAATTATGAAAGCCAGACGTGAGAGTACAGAAACATAACATAAAAACAATTACTGGAATCAGATTATATTAATGATTGGTAATTAGTGTGTTTATTAAAAAAATATAATTGCTGAATTCATTTTCTTTGTTTCG
The DNA here is from genome assembly GCA_037127315.1 of Ascarosepion bandense. Classification (NCBI taxonomy): domain Eukaryota; kingdom Metazoa; phylum Mollusca; class Cephalopoda; order Sepiida; family Sepiidae; genus Ascarosepion; species Ascarosepion bandense. The sequence goes on along the minus strand of JBBBDQ010000871.1, from coordinate 5,032,452 downwards.
TATTCCAACTGGATTTGTCAGATTTTAAAATGGAGCGAAGTCTGATGGTGGAAATTATGATGGATTGAAAATTGGAATTTTTACTTTCAGTAGCAAACCCTATGATCATAGAATTCATTAATGAAGGAATGAAAGCCACTTCGTCTCGTTCAGATCGACCTTGGTCATGAAAATCTTTTCTTCGTGCGAAATTTTTTTTTCCAAATTGGAGTAGATAGACTAAACTATCGCCCGGTTCACACTCCACCCACGTCTATTGAACAGGTGAAGAGGCCCATCCCTTGTTCCCTGTTTAGGATGAGGTTTCCGGCTTTCTCTTTTCCAATCTTTTCACTCCCTTTTTTTTTTTTTTTCAATTGAAGTATACAGATTCAACTATCGCCCGGTTTACACTCCATCCACGTCTATTGCACAGTTGAAGAGGCCCATCCCTTGTTCTTGTTTAGGATGTGGTTTCCGGCTTTCTCTTTTCCAATCTTTTCACTCCTTTTTCTTGTTTTTTTTTTTTTCAATTGGAGTAAGTAGACTAAACTATCGCCTGGTTCACACTCCACCCACGTCTACTGAACAGTTGAAGAGGCCCATCCCTTGTTCCCTGTTTAGGATGTGGTTTCCGGCTTTCTCTTTTCCAATCTTTTCACTCCTTTTACTTTTTTTTTTCAATTGAAGTATACAGATTCAACTATCGCGCGGTTCACACTCCACCCACGTCTACTGAACAGTTGAAGAGGCCCATCCCTTGTTCCCTGTTTAGGATGTGGTTTCCGGCTTTCTCTTTTCCAATCTTTTCACTCTTACATAGCCCCCTGCGTATCAGTGGTGTTAACGCCTTGCTTGGGGTGATATGATTAAAAAAAAGAAAAAAAGAAAAAAAAAGATGCCAAACTGAAAATGGTAGTGTAGTTTAGTTCAGGAATGGTGAGTCGAAATCTTTTTCATTGAAATTATAATAACTGAGTAAGAAAAAAAAGTTCTAGCTCTTTAGAGAAAGCGCTGATTTTTGGAATATTGGTGTAATGTGATCCATTCCTTTAAATTCTTGGATGCGTGTTGTGGTGCAATGGATATCGATTCGGAACGAGAAATCGAGGAGCCGAGTTTGAATTCCAGTTGAATTCTTTGCATTCACTTACACACAAATACCCTTGGGAAAGGTATAAATCCGTCTCTTCCCTCCAGTTATGGGTTAAATAACAGGACAGATTGGGTTCTATAGCCTTGGCTGGCAACCAGTCTACCGCAGAAAGCAATGGCAACCTACTGCAGGATTATCTTCTGCCCAGTCAGTCATGTCTCTTTCGAGACATAATCGCCCAAGCGTGTATCGCGCATGGCACTTAACTGACTGATTTAAATTCTTATTGGAGATACTGAGAAGAACTGACGAAGCAAAAGATGAAATAAATCGTGATTATTTGGTTATTTACCCTTTGATTTTTTCCGGATATCTCTCCTGGAGCGGTTATTTTATGTCATTCAAAATGTCGTAAGCGTTAGACATTTAAAAAAAATATTTTACGATAAAACTAGAAGCTACACATAACAGGAAAGTGGTTGGATTATTCAGCCCTATAATGGCAAGCCAGTAAACAATTTGAAACTATAATCTCTCTCAGGAAAAAAAAATATTCATCATATGAGCGATGATCGTATATTCGTCATTTTGATTAATTGCTATCGATATTTCTTCAAGCAGAATAAAATGTCTGTGACGAAGAAATCGATAATTTCAAGTGATCAGATGCTGACAGAGATGACAGACTACGTTTATCATTGATATGTGTAAGCGATGTTTCTACAAAACTCGTGTTAAGAAAAGTAATCAAGTTGCATTGGTGTCAAAATATATGCAGAAATATTCTTATGATTTAAAATCTTTAATATATATATATATATATATATATATATATATATATATATATATATATATATATATATATATATATATATATATATATATATAGTAAGATTGTTTGACAGATTCCAGCCCTGTCCAACCTATTTTAAAATAGATTACAAAAAAGTTCATTTTTGAAGCCGACTACATTTTAAATTTCTTTGGTCAAAAAAGACGTGATTAATGTAATCAGAAATTGCTCGATTTCCATTGTACATTGGAAATCGACTTAAATTAAAAGAAATGAGAGAAAGAGAGCGTTTTTTTTCTTTCTTTTTTTTTCTGCAATGGTAAATTTTCATTTCTCGTACCCTTATACAGATTAGTCAAATTTCGAAACTCTATATAGAAAGAGTGGTGTTATTTTTAAACATAATGCGTTGATTTACTCCCTAATTACTCCTCAACTATGTTTATTCCATTGCTTTTAACTTATGTAAGACTTACTTCTTTTAAAGTAGTATTGATCGTAGTATTGATTGTAATTAAAAAATATCATATATATATATATATATATATATATATATATATATATATATATATTGGTTCTGTAAATAAATAATTTTTAATTACACTGACCCCTCTGGCGTCGATCAGTTTTAATTTAATTTTAATCTTTTGAATTTTACCATCAAGCCGCTGCCTTTTGGATTTAAATTATATATATATATATATGTGTGTGTGTGTGTGTGTGTGTGTGTGTGTGTATTTAAGCAGCAAACTTTCTTTTAGACATGTCAGATTAAATAAATTGCCAACATTTGTGGCTGCTTATTTTTAATAAAATCCGTTCATACTCACGGATAATCTTTCGCGTATTATAATTGAAATATGTCAGAAATGATCTGTAACGTTGACAGATGTTATTATCATTCATTTCTCAAGGTACCCAAGTACTTTCAATCTCTTCCCGAGATCATCTTCAAGGGTGTGATTTATGGTAACAAAAAATAACCGCAAAACTGTGTTGCTAAAAATTAATGTAAATTTTTTTCTGCTTCAAATATAACGGTTGACAAATTGCTAGCTATATTGATATATATATATATATATATATATATATATATATATATATAATAGATAATCTAAAGAGCTAACAAACCTACCTAGGTTTCACCTAACCGGATTTTCTGAAAATCCGGTTAGGTGAAAACTAGGTAGGTTTGTTGGCTCTTTAGGTTATCTACTTTGTCTGCTCTGCTCTGCTTATGTATTGAGTGCTTTTTTGTCATAGATTACTCGTCTCGTGTGTTTTCTTTGGGCTGCGTACTTTGACCGATGTTCACGTGCTTAACTCTTTCTTTTTTACATTTATTCTTTCCTTCCGCGTATGTACTCAGAGGGTTTTTCGAAACGAGTATAGTGATAAGTTTACATTTATATATATATATATATATTTTAATTCAGATACTTCAATCCAAGGGAAAAAAGCAGGAAGGTAAATTCCCAAAAACCCGATCCTAATTAATATTAAAAATTTATTTTAATATTAAAAAATGATACAGGAAGAGAGCTCCATCTAATAAAATATTACAGAGCAAATAAAGGTTTTTTCTGTTGCTGAGGTGATGTGTCGTCCCCCGTGGGGATCTTCATATCGAAATGGCCATTCAACATCTTTGAATTAATCCTTTTTTAATATATATATATATATATATATATATATATATATATATATATATATATATATATATATATATATATATATATATATATATATAATGATGGGTCAGCAAGACGGGTTTCGAGGCTTTTACAATGCTGTACTTCTGCTCAAAAGAAACTAATACTGTTTTCGTTCTGGTACCGAGTCACTGTCTTGAAATGTGTGTACGTCCCAAAAATCACAAGAATCAATTTCTTATATCTCTTCTTCTTCAGGCTGCAATACTAGATAACCAGGCAGCTGCAGCTGACAGCTAAGTTGAGATTATAAATAAGCAATGTTTTACGCAGATGATACAGTGCTGATGGCTGACACAGAAATAAAACAACATGACCTTTTAAAAAAGGTAGATGAAGAAAGTCAAACGAAAGAACTACAAATAAACTACAAGAAAAACTACTATATGGTCATCAGCGAACAGAGGAGCCAAAATGCCAATTACAGGTTGGCGATACTAAAATCATGCAAGTACAAAAATTTAAGTACTTGGGAAGTGTACTAACGGAAGAGGGAAAGTGCGACACTGAGATCCGAAGGGGAATTGGAATGGCCAAGGACGCATTCCAGAATCTGAGCAGAGTATTAAGAGACAGGAAAATTTCGCTAGAAACAAAGAAGAGAGTTCTGAATTGCTATTGGATGTCTGTCCTTCAATATGGCAGTGAAGATGAAGAAAAAACTTGAAGCAACTGAAACGTGGTACTACAGAAGGATTCTGCAAATATCATGGATAGAGCAATGATGAGGTTTTAGAAAGGATGGAAACTAAAATGAAATTAATACTGAGCATCAGGAAGTGACAGCTCAAGTTCGTGGGACATGTGATGAGGAAGAAAGGCTTGGAAAATCTGATACTCACAGGTGAGATAGAGGGAAAGAGAAACAGGGGAAAGCAGCAGATAACATATTTGAAGGGTCTGAGCAGGTGGTTGGCATAGCGGGGTTTTGGTTGGGTAGCAGGAGAAAACGTACTAAGAGCTACCAGGGATAGGGAGACGCGGAAAGTCAAGATTGCCTACGTCATGAAGGGACATGACACATAGAAGAAGAAGAACGCTTAGGACTCATTTTCTCCCTCCTCCCAGAACTGTGGAAAGCAGTGCTGTATCTAAATGATCTACTTTGTTGGCTGCTAAGTTGAGTAAGCAATGTTCAGGACTTTTTTCTACCCTTTCCAGGATTTTTGGAAAGCATTGCTGTATCTAAACCTCTGGCTTGTCACCCTTCGAGGACACGAACATTACAATTGCTCAATTGTACTATGTATCACCCAGTGGTTGCCACTGTGTAAAGCTCCATCTAAAGACTTCCAGTAATCTCCTTTACCCGTTTCCGTCACCCTAACACCATCGACAGAGGACTGTATGCAAGTAAATGTGTGGAATTGAGATGATGAGATAAGTTTTTAGAAAACCCACAGGATTTGATTATAGATGTAAAGTCGTATGCAAGACCATCCACACTTTTCGGAACTGCTGATAACTGAACTGGGGCAAAAAACTGCCACAGAAACGACAAACAACAGACCTTATTAATCTCGTGGTTAAACCCCTTCGAAACAACCACCACCACCACATTACAGTGCCTTTCGACGGACCATGCTAAGGGCAGCAAGGTTTTGATACCGTGGGTTTTCCATCTCAACCATTAATAGAATGTGGTTTGAGAGCACCTGTGATTTTCTTGCTCAAGTCTGTTCAAAGCTCCACAACCATAAATGTGCCCATATACACATACATACTTACACATATACAAATATAACATACACATACGCATATACTTATATATACAAGTAAATTTACATTGTTTAGGGTTAATATATTTCAACTTAGACCCTAACAGCTTCTACCATCCCCTACCAGGGTAGATCTGGGATCAACTCTAATTAAGAGGTGGTTCTACATTCCTCAAATCATCTTGATAAGAGGCCTTGCTGCCGGATGTAGTTTATCGTTATACCCTGGACGGATTTGAAGATAAGAATGGTTTAGGGATACAAATCTTATGAATTAACTCATTAAGACACATCCCTGTTTTACATCACTTTCTATTAACTAGTACATTAACATATACGCTTTCATGTAAACAATTTCGTATATCTAAAATTCACTTATACAAAAGAATGGATTGATTGAGGAATTCATTTTCTACGGCTTATCAACCCTCTGCAAGTTATTTAAAGTCAGAAAATATCTTAGATTGTATGAATTAGTTATTTTTTGGTATAACAATAATTTAATGATACAAATCTTACTAATTAACCCATAACTGGGAGAAAGAAGTAGATTCAAAACTTTTCCAAGGGTATTTGCATATAAGTGAATGTAACGAAAACAATTTGAATTGGAACTCAGTTCTTCGATAAAAATTCCGAGCTATCATCCATAACACGACCATCACATGAAAGTTTACTGCACCTTACATTTTCATGCCGTCACCTATTTAAGTACTGACGAAGCACAAAGTTGCTTAACTCCGATGATCTTACAGGAACCGGTGTTTCAATGTAATGCGTCTGTCAGCCTAGTCCTTTGTTAGGAATTAAGCCAAGCAATATTAAAAGAATAGACAGAGATTAGGAAGGTCGTATTGATAGAATTGTCTGTGGTGAGGCTTTTTAGGCAGGTAGTATTCATAGCATAGTCAGTATTCAGACCTTTAGATAGATGGTATTGATAGAACAGTCAGTAGTTATGTATTTAGTCAGGTGGTATTGATAGCATAGTTAGTGGTCAGGTCTTTAGGCCGCTGGTATTGATGGAATAGTCAGTGGTCAGGCAATTCTTCTTCTTCTTCTTCTTCTTCTTCTTCTATGTGCCCTGTCCTTTCAGGACGTAGGCGATCATGGTTCTCCACGTCTCCTTATCCCTTGTGGCTCCTAGTATGTTTGCTCCCGTTACTCCTGTCAACCCCCGTTCCGTCAGCCACCTGATCAGGCCCTGCAGATATGTTATCCGCTGCCTTCCCCTGTCTCTCTTTCCTTCTATTCGGCCAGTCGATATCAGGTTCTCCAGGCTCTCCTTCCTCATTGCGTGTCTCAGGAACTTCAGTTGTCTCTTCCTGGTGCTCAGTATCAATTTCCTTTTTGTTGCCATTCTTTCCAACACCTCATCGTTGCTTGCGTGCTCAGTCCACGATATCCGCAGCATCCTTCTGTAGAACCACATTTCCGCTGTTTCCAGTTTTGTCCTAATTTTCGATGATATTGTCCAGCATTCACTGCCATATTGAAGAACTGACATCACGTAGCAGCCTAGCACTCTTTTTTTTTTTGTAGGTAGGTGTTTTTTTTATAATCATATCGCTCCAAGCGAGGCAGTTTACTGCTACTGGTGCACAGGGGGTTACGTAGGAGGAAAATTATGAGAAAGTGACAAGTTATCGAGGGTGCCAGAAAGTGGGTAAGAGGAGGATGAGAATACTGATGAGAGTGGAGAGGATGGAGAAAGGAGCATGACAGAGAGGATGCAGGTTAGTGAGATAGGAGATGACTATTGACTTTACATTTAAATTCTTGGAGATTGTAGCTGTCGGGGAAGCAAGTAAACGGAAGGGAATTCCACAGGTGGGAAGTACGGGAAAAAAGCTGCTGAAGTAGAATTTGCGTTTACAACTTATTGGTTCCACAGAAAAAAGGTGGGACGTAGTTGCTAATCGTGTGTCTCTAGTAAATTCATATGTAGGGGGCACCTGTAAATTAATATGTAGGGGGCACCTGTAAATTCATATGTAGGGGGCACCTGTAAGTTCCTATGTAGAGGCACCAGTAAGTTCATTCGAGCAGAAGCCGTGAAAAGTATTATTGATAGTATAGTCAGTGGTCATGGCTTTAGGCAGGCAGAATTTATCGAATAGTGTTATTACAAATTCTGAACTTTATTGTAGTTGTCCATTTTGGAAAAGTGTTTTGCTGTCAAATTTGTGTGACTGATAAAAAAAAAAAAAAAAAGACTCGTTAATATTATGGACTCTCCCGTCGATTTCGACGTATGAGAGTCTAACACAGACAACCACACAAAGAATTAAAGTGGTGAAGGCTTGTGTAACACCATCCACACTTTTTGGAACTGCTGATAACAAACAATTGGTGCAGACGTCTGCCACAGATCGCATGAACAACAGACGTTATTTAACCCATAACTGGAGGGAAGGGACGGATTAATACCTTTCCCAAGGGTACCAGTGCGTAAGTGAATGCAAAGTGTTCAAATGGAATTGGAACTCGGCTCACGGATTTCCCCCTCCGAGCCGACATCCACTGCACAACAACGCACATCCGTCAATCACGCTTACAGCACCTGGTATTCCCAAGTGGTCACCCATCTAAGTACTGACCAAGCTCAACGTTGCTTAATATATATATATATATATCTTATATCCGTGTTTTTCTTATATCTGGGTTTGGTTTATTTTATATACATTACCACAGGCTCTAATTTGGGACCAGAAAAATATATCTTATACCCGAGTTCCTCTTATATCAGGGTCTCTTATATCCGGGTTATATTGATAAAAGTGTTTTATATATATATATATATAAGTGTCTTTCAGAATGATTTGTATATTTTTCTTGTCTAGATACCTTATGTTACTAAATGACACATTACGACGAAGTAACAGAAACTCAACCGACAATTTGTTAAAGAAATGTTTGTTTTTAATTTCTTAGTCGTTATACTGTTATTGACAGTTAAGCATGAACAATTTTGTAATTATCTTTCAAATCTGTCCAGTTCGATTTGTGCGGTTATTGGGTGGAAGCTTTTCTAGTTTAATGTCAACCGGAAATTTCTTTCTATTTAATTGGAATCCTTTCAGACATCTGACACCACTATCTTTGTAGATTAACATTTATTTACTTATATGATGTTTATTGCTTCAAACATTTATTTGAATCATATATTTACGTTTATATATGGTCACTGAATATGGTAAATTTTTACAAATGCTGGAACGGATAGATGTACAAATAGTAAAAATAACAAAAAAGACAAAATTTAAAAAAAGTCGCTTCATCAACTGTACTTGTAGATCATTAATAATCACATCGATACTCACTAGGTGCCTCATACTTTTAGTTTTGTGTGAAAAATAATTTAAAATTTGTAAATAAATACAAAAAGGAAACAAGAACCTCATATTCCATACGGTGACTTCTCTCTTTTTTTTATTTTACAAGCATAAATTTGCATTTATATGCACATATCCTTATCGTTTTATCAATTCATCCAAAGCAAGGATACTTGGACTTGTAGTGGTATTTACCCTGGGTAAGTTGAGCTGGTTTCTTCCCTTAAAGAGGTTTCATAGAATTTTGGCTACAAAAGCGGTCCCCAGTTGCATGTGGCGCGAAGATTTTCTTGTATTAGTTTGCCAATTTTTATTGAGTTAGACTGGCTGCCAATCAAGGCTATACAAACCCATATAGATTGGGGTAACTAGCAAGTAGACTGGGCTCTATTCTCCCTCCAGTAATGAATATAATTGATGTGACTGGAATTCGAACTCGGCTCGCCGATTCCTCAGTTCGAGCCGCCATCCACTACTCCACCGTACATCCAAGGCAATGATTCTACTAAGACGCAAGGCGTTAAGAGATTAAGATTTTAGTCAGTAGAAAATACAATAAAAGAACAGGAATCAGGAAAATAGAAGATGGAGATTGACGTCACATTTAGAGCTTTGAACATTGTAAAAATCGAAAAGGTGTTCTCCAGGCAAGATGTGCATGAAAAGAAACTAATATAACAAGCGGTTTCTTTTAGATGCTTTAACAGTAAAATTGTGAGACCTAGTTGCCATTCAAGTCAAATGGTGAAATTCGTGCAGTCGATGTAGCAAGGAGGAAAGTTCATCAGAACAATTGCTATAAAAATATTGAGAGAGAGAGAGAGAGAGAGAGAGAGAGAGAGAAAGAGAGAGAGAGAGAGAGAGAGAGATTTTTTCCATATATATTGATATTCTAAAGTCATTGGATAGTAATCTAGGTTCGGACAGGATATCGTTTAAGCTGGGGAAGTGCTGCAACACAACGTGTCATCAATTTTACCAGTGGTCTAAAGACCTCTATAGAGATACCGTGCCGTGTCGTTTCTATAACTGTCTACAGTCCCTGATATTTGTAGGTGCAGATTCTTGTATGCGAAAAGACCTCTCCACCAGGTCCCAAAATTCTCGATTAGGCTTATGTCGGAAGTCTCCAAAATGTACGTCAAGGCACTTGTGGGTAACTTGCGTCTGATGATACGGTGTATCTTTCAGGATTAACGCACCATTGTTGGGGTATTTGAAGTTCATGAATGGGTTGTGTTGGGGCGCTCTCCAGCTTTTCCACAGAAATGGACTATTCTAACCACTATATAAAATAGTAGTGATTATACCTCGGGGAAGGAAGTGGAGTGAGCGAGTCAGTCGGGTATTTCCGGTATTGAACCGGAAGTGTTCTACTAGTCAATCTCTCACGTCTCTACGACGATACTGTATACTAATTACCTTGTTCTGTATTCTACTAATCCTCACCTCTTGTAAATACTTTTCTTTTCCTGTCAATACACCTACTTTTATACTATTATGTTGTTTTGTATTATTTCACATAATTCTGTTACCCGACGTAACAGGTTGAAATGATCATGAATTGATAAACGAGATGACCTAACCCATTAAAGAGAATATTGGGCCTCAAAGTCACACCAAATCTCAAATGGATCTTCTATATACGACCCATTGCTAAAAATGCAGGTAAAATGATCGGCTCCCTGTACTGCTTCAGTAAGTACCTGACTTCTCATTCAATACTCTGCCTTTATAAGAAAACAGAAACAGATCAGACCGAAAACAGAGAAACAGATCAGACCGAAAATAGAGTACTGTTGCTATATTTGGGCAGGAGCTGACCAAACCTCATTTTTTAGCCTTGATGGAATTACAAAAAAAAAAAACCTCTGGGACCTTGTTGGAGAAGAATTATTTTCTACACGCCAACCTAACTCTCACAGGCTGGATGTAGCGAGTCTCTACTTGCTCTATTTTTATTTCCGTGGAAAGTGGCCGGATGAACTGCATCACCAGGTTTCACCAGGTCTGACCTTCACCGCTAGAACACACTATGTCACTTACATAGTAGCAAACTACCCACACTCCATCCGTATTTAAACGGTGATAATTAATTTTCACTCAAACAGCTTCTACCTGCAAATCACGCCCCTATGAAACAAACTCCTAAGAGGATGTTTTCCTGATCACTACAATCTTGACCTGTTCAATTTTAGAGTCAACTGTTATCTTCCACTCCTATCCATATAAATTACTTCTTCAAATAAATCTCTACCTCGAATGGCTACCAGGCCTTGTACATGGAGGACTATACTGTAAAAAAAAAAAAAAAAAGAGAGCAAAAGTTATTTCCCGATACACATGTGACAACGTAGATCCTTGAATGTTAAATGTCCCCACAATTTCAGAAATGGAATGTCCCATCTGTCTGTCACCCATTATCATTGTTCAAATTCACGTCATCTTGCCATGTGTAACCTAGACTAGAGGTCGGTAAACTTTTGCTCTGTGCCGACTTAGGATATCAAAATCATTGTGCGCCAACAGCATACGTATTTTTATACATGTCAAGGCCAATATACCTGTTCTGCAATATATTTTATATAGTAGTATATAAAACAATATGTAAACAATATTAATAGAAATAAACTGTTTTTAGAAGTTTTTAAAATGTTTTTATTATTAATGGGGGGCCTTCCGCTTGCATGGTCTTAGTCAACTGCTCAATATCGGTAACTTACTTTATTACTTTGAGTTTTACACACTTTGCATGCCATTGGAAATTGCTTGGCACGCGTACCGTAAGTTACCGACCTCTGACCTAGACGGTGTTTACACTGATTCACCAGATGTAAGCACAGAGCTGGTATAGGTTTAAGCATTTTTATGATTGTACCACCTTCCATTAACTTTACATGTTGTTATTCCATGACTTTTGGTACATCAATGTATATTTGATTTATGTTTATCTTCGCTTGTATGCGCACGCGCGCGCACACGAATGTGTTCTGGTATTTTTTTTTTTTTTTGATATTCTGATCAATTTTCGCACTTGATCGCTAAGTCCATTTTAGTCTTACAGACTAAAATGGACTCACACAGACTAAAATGGACTCAGCGATCAAGTGCGAAAAATATAGATGACTATAAATAACTTCGATCAGCGCCAGTCAGTCAGATGGGAGCAGCGAGACGAAACAATTAAAATGTAAAGGGAGAAACTTCAACCAAGACCCGTACATAGGTCGCGTCGAATATTGTCCTCTTTCTCCTTCTTTCTCGTGTGCTGATTTCTTTTACTTCTTTATCTCCATTCAAAGACATTCCTGCTAAACAAACGCTAATACATACATACGTACGTACGCATAAACTCTTTTCAACAAATTAGTACTACGAACATTTTTTCAAATCTTGATACCCTTAACTTTCTCAGTGAACCTTTAACTGCTACCTATTCTTGTTATTCTTTTCTTTTAATAAATTTCTGTTTTCACATGAATGTATATATTTATTCTTACACTATTCCACACAAATTGCAATCTACAATCAACCTTCTGATACCAACCTTTCGACGAAAACCTTCTGATAACTATGGATAAAACTTGTAAGCTGTAGGGAGTTCGGTTATGTATGACACAAGGTCGAATTAAATAAGCATTAACCATCTCCCTATGCCACTGCCCGGTCCGGTTAGTCGCTGTTGGTTTCGATCCAGATAGCTGATCGTAGATTGACTCTGTTCACGGTGATCTCTCTTGTCCCACGATGTGTTGGTAGATCACAACGTAGTCATGCGAGTTTTCCACTGGCTGTCTCTCTGTCGAACTAAACCAAACCGGGAAGCGTGCACACAATTGAATAATAGAATAAAGAAATATAGCACCAAGAAAAATAAGTGGACCGACGTCTGAAGTGTTATAAAATAACGTCTTTATATACAGAGAATAATTCACACAATAGTCTTTTGGATAATTCCCAATCCCTGCTTCTATCAAGCTGGTAGCGGAACGGAAGTCTCTTAAGTAAATCGAATTATCCTCTTAAGCAATAAACTAGAAATCTGGCTAGCCGCAGCGCTTTGCTCCGAACGGAATTCTAAGTTCGTCGTAAGTCTAATAAACTCGATTCTTGTTCTTCGGAATGTTGTGGTAATTGCCGAAGTGCTGGGTTATGGGTAAGTTGGCGCGGTTTGTCTTCGAAATCGGAATCGAGGTGGATTTCTTGTTCTGGGCTGGATCACTCTCACAAACTCTGGTTGGTTGATTGGCGACAGGCTTCTCTACTGTCGGTACCTAACGGCATGGCAATTATCTCTCTGTCTCTTTACTTCTTCAGCTGGAAACAGTCTTTGGCAGGCGGCGATTTTTCTATGGTTAGCACCTAAATGCGTGGCAATTATCTCTTTGTCATTACGTCTCTGGGCCGGGAACTCGAACTCTGCCACTCGAACTGCAACTCAACCAACTAATTTTGGTCCCTCGGGACCCTGTATTTATGCCGATGCTATGGTGTGGGGCTGACGGACGCTGGGTGTCTACCCTATCATCTCGGCAGCCAATAGAATGCTGAGGTTAGCTGCTACTCGTTGTTGCCTTTGATTTAACCAATGGGGTTAGTCTTATTTCCATGATGTCAACTGCTGGTCGTCTCCTCCTTTTGGGCGCTGGTTCAAAGGACCAATGAGATTCCTCTCAGTCTTATGATGTCATCTTCCCATACCCCTTTTGTGGGTTGGACTTATCCGGCGAATTTTCTTTTGGGGAAACAATTTTGGGGATTTTTTTAATCAGTCACTATTAACCTTTTGAACTATATCCCTTCCTTGTTTCGCCTAAAACAACTAGACAAACAGACCAACGAGTCTGTTTGACATTGTCGCTTAGATAAGAATTTCCGCATCTGCGTTTCCAATATCTATTTTCGAGTCACAGATATTTTCAGATGACATAAAATACTTTTGTTATCTACTTTCTTTTGCTTTTCTGTTTAATGTCAGGCTAGCCAGGCTGATTCTCCTTTCCTTTGTTATCAATTCTACTCAGTCAAAGGAATTTTCATCCACCTAATTTCAGATACGACGCCTAAATCACTAATCCAGCCTTCGACTCTGAATTAGATATTTGTTAACTATTTCTCTTTACAATTCACGCGAGCAAGACAATGCTTTTGAGTATAATAATAAAAAGTAAAATCTCCTTTCGATTTTGAACCCGCTTCTCATTTCAACACTTGTCTAACGCCATCTAGCTTGTTTTATGTTTTAGGTTACTAATGTCCAGCGAAAATAACAATTGAATTTATTTCATATATATATATATATATATATATATATATATATATATATATATATCTGAGGTTTAGAATAACAACAGAGAAACAAAACTTGTTACCTTTATGGGTGGCCCAATTCTTTTAAATTTCAATGTCTATTGTTCTCGTATTTTATGAGTATAAAAAAACAAATCTATTTCTCTTTTCTTTCTCTTTTTTCTCTCTCTCCTGCTCAGGTTTAGAATAAAACCTTTTGTTTCTTTTTCCTTCGCTCATATTCAGAGAATAATAAAAAAAAACTTCTTGTAGTACGTTTTCTTCTGATCTATAATAGTAATTAAAAGATTTTCCAATTATAGTTAATAATTAATTAAGAAAATTAATGACCTCCGTTCCGCTAAATATTGTTACATCTCTACAGTTACAATCTCACTCATTGTCGATTTGTGATAATATTTCTTGATAATATTTAGGCGCCCGTTAAGAAGTACCTAAAAATCATGCAAAGGTTTGATCCAAGCTTTGTAAGTGAAGATGAAACTCTTCAGAAATTGACGATACTTGTTCTAGCAACACGGGTTTGAGGCATAAAAGGCTTGTTCAAAACGTTTGCTCAGGCCGGATGATGCACTTTCTTCCAGAAACTGTAATTAAAATCTGCTCAACATAGATGCAGTGTAAACCACAATTGAAAAAAACACAAATGTACTCGAGTAGAGTGTGCAACTAGGAATAATTAGCAGACTGGCATAGTCGGAAACGAGCGGCAGCCATACTTAGTGACTGACATATTACACTCTTACTAATATATTCGCAGTTATAACCCTTCTATAATATAAGATTTAAAAGAATGCATATATATATATATATATATATATATATATATATATATATATATTAATCATATCACCCCAAGCAAGGCGAAAACGCCACTGATGCGCAGGGGGCTACGTAAGAGTGAAAAGATTGGAAAAGAGAAAACCGGAAACCACATCCTAAACAGGAAACAAGGGAGGAGCCTCTTCACCTGTTCAATAGATGTGGGTGGAGTGTGAACCGGGCGATAGATTAGTCGATCTACTCCAATTGAAGAAAAAATAAATAAATAAAAGAGTGAAAAGAT
Organism: Ascarosepion bandense; assembly: GCA_037127315.1. Taxonomy (NCBI): domain Eukaryota; kingdom Metazoa; phylum Mollusca; class Cephalopoda; order Sepiida; family Sepiidae; genus Ascarosepion; species Ascarosepion bandense. The sequence goes on along the minus strand of JBBBDQ010000871.1, from coordinate 5,017,443 downwards.
TGGAAAAGAGAAAGCCGGGAACCACATCCTAAACAGGAAACAAGGGAGGAGCCTCTTCACCCGTTCAATAGACGTGGGTGGAGTGTGAACCGGGCGATATATATATATATAATTTTTTTAAGATAATCAGCAATCGATAAAATTTAACATACGTCAGTCAGTTAAGTGTCATACGTAATACACACTTTGGTGATCATATCTCAAAAGAAACATGGCCGACTGGGTAGATTTTCCAGCAGTTAGTTACCATTATTTTGCGGTATACCAAGGCTATAGAACCAAATCTGTCATGCTATTTAACCCATAGCTGATGGGAGAAGAGACAGATACTTGCAATGGGTATTTGCGCGTAAGTGAATTTAACTGAAATTTGAACTCCGCTCCTGGAATTCTCGTTCCGAGTTGATATCTACTACACCACAACATATGCCACCCCAAAAGGTATGTTAAAGGTGATTCCTTTTCTCTTGACACCACTATTGATGCACACACCCTGGGTAATTTTTATTGCTTCAAAAATTATTTTTGGAATGTTAATAAAACCCATGAAACTAGATTTAAGCATTCTTTTCTTTCTCAAGAATCGACAGGAAATATTATATGATTTTACCGCCAAATTCTGCTTTAAAAAATGCTCTCTGACTCTCGATATGAGATCGACATTCAACCTTTGAAAAGTGAATGTTGTCCCTACAATTCTATCTATGAATAATATTTTTTATAATCGTTTCACCCTAAGCAAGGCAGGACCGCCACTGGTGCGCAGGGGGTCACAGCGAATGTCGAAAAAATTATAAGAGATGAATGGAAATCATGGAGATAAAAGATGACAACTGACGCTGCATTTAAAGTTTTGGAGATTGTAGCTATCAGAGAAATAAGCAAATAGAATGGCGTTCCACAGACAAGAAGAGCGAGAAAAGAAATGATGGAGTAGAAGTGTCAGTTACATTTAACTATTTAGGCGGTAAAGAGGTTGGACTTTGATGCCAATCTAGTAGCACGTGTGGTCGGGGAACACTCGTAGACAAAGACATAAGAAACGATATTCAAAAGTTTCAAGGTTGCAGTTCTTACAATAGTGCAGAAAATTTGATATCGATACCAGGAAATTGAAATTTGACTTAATCCATTCATTTTTCTTTCAGTGTACGGTTTCGCTTTAACTGGAAACAACTATTGCTTTTTTAGTCTTTCGTGCCAACGTCCAAAGAGTCTGAGCTCCAGGATCATGGATTAGTTTTAAAGCTTTCATTACACCCGAGCAACGCCGGGCTATACTGCTAGTTATTAATAATCTGACGCGCAATAAAAATAAGCCGGAGATTATTTACTACTTGAGTTTATTCTGTAAAAATAAAATACTTTTTTTATTTATTTGATTTTGTTTTTCTTTTTTTTTTTTTTTTTTTTTTTTTAGGGTGGATAATATTGATATAATCTTTTACTTTTTTTCTGATTGACAGATCTCGGAACGCTGACAGTGAACTGTAACGGAGAGGAACTAGATACTATCGTAAGTTTCCCGCCAAATGAAGACACGCGCGACAAGTCGCAGACACGCGCGCTCATATTTTTTTCATATTTAAAAATGGAATATGAATTTTACTACGGTTGAATCTTTGATAATTAAGCGCCATTGCTGTTTTCTCTTTAATATAGATTATTTTTACCCAAATTTATTTTTGTCACTAAAGTTTACGCTGAACTTCTGTGAATTTTTGAAAATCAAAAATTTATTTTAATTAAATTAAGATAATATTAATAAAAAAAAAGTCAATTCACTTATCTCATGGCAATCTCCACTCTGAGTTTGTGGATAAGTGAACAAGTTAATTTATTTTATTTGAGATATTTATAAGTAGAAAGTACTTTTCGCCGCAAAATAATAAAAACGAGAAAATTGTGTTTAAAGTTTGTCGAATTTCCATAATTTTTTAATCTTTTTTTAATAAACCACTCAGTTTTTTTTTTTTAAATGAAGCTAAAAGCATTTACTTTAACATACAAACGCGTATACTTACACTTAATTGATTTCACATCCATGGCAGAAAGTACCTTCTTGCAATGAAAACTTCATTTACTATTATTATTAATACTCTATATATTCATATCGTATATATCTTGATACCATAGTTATAAAAACTGCACGCCTTAAAAAACGTTATCTTCCAAGATTACCTGAGTCTACCATTTTGGTACGAAATAATTTTGACACCCCATCCGAGTTACCCCTGAAATGTTTCACTATCGCTTTTGTGAGTTATTATAATCTGAATGCCAATGAAAAATAATCTATCACTTCTTTTTCCAGGTCAAAAATTAAGTCTCAATACCATGTGCGTTGTGGTGCAGTGGATATCGGCTCGGAATGAGAAATCGGGGAGCCGAGTTCGAATTCCCGTTGAATTCATTGCATTCACTTACGCGCAAATACCACTGGGAAAGGTATTAATCCGTCACTTCCTTCCAGTTATGGGTTAAATAAAAGGACAGATTGGGTTCTATAGCCTTGGCTGGTAACCAGTCTACCGCAGAAAGCAATGGCAACCTACTGCGGGATAATCTTCTGCCCAGTCAGTCATGTCTCTTTCGAGACATGATTGCCCAAGCGTGTTTCACGTATGGCACTTAACTGACTGACTGAATATAATAATTGAAATAATGATTAAGGCTTCTACTGGTCATAAAGTGGGGGATCGGTTTTCTATTGTTATGAAGTAATAAACTGATCCCCCACTAATTACTACTTACTAATATAATACATCTCTTTTTTTCTCTAGCCATGAGTCAAATAACAGGACAGATTAGGTTCTATAGCCTTGGCCGGCAACCAGTCTACCGCAGAAAGCAATGGCAAACTACTGCGGGATAATCTTCTGCCCAGTCAGTCATGTCTCTTTCGAGACATGATTGCCCAAGCGTGTTTCACGTATGGCACTTAACTGACTGACTGAATATAATAATTGAAATAATGATTAAGGCTTCTACTGGTCATAAAGTGGGGGATCGGTTTTCTATTGTTATGAAGTAATAAACTGATCCCCCACTAATTACTACTTACTAATATAATACATCTCTTTTTTTCTCTAGCCATGAGTCAAATAAAAGGACAGATTGGGTTCTATAGCCTTGGCTGGTAACCAGTCTACCGCAGAAAGCAATGGCAACCTACTGCGGGATAATCATCTGTCCAGTCAGTCATATCGCTTTCGAGACATGATCGCCCAAAGCGTGTATCACGTATGGCACTTAACTGACTGATGTCTAGTTTAGAGTCCTAGAAATCACTTAGAACGCCAGTGATCTATGGTAGAGTCCATGGGTTATAAATCAGATAAAAAAATTCCAGATATTATGCCTTTACTTACGTTTATAATAATAAAAAATTATTATCTTACAAAACTCGCATTTATGGTTATGTTGGAAAATAAAATAAAATCAACCAACAAAATAATAATATATAAAGAAAAAAGAAAAAACATTCCATAATGCTAGTGTTGTGGATTCTTGTTTAGAAAACCACACAATATAATAATAACAAAAACAGATATAAGAGGAAAAATATAAGTATTTTGAATAAAAGATATGCAACTTGTACACGGTTAGTAGATTCAGGAATACTTGTTAGTAGGAGTCAAATATATACAAATAAGTAAGTCCGGGTAATAGTCTATATTTTTGCTGATCGACGAGCGGCAGTTCCACTGCTCTGACAAACACGAACTCTAACAATAACCTGTTCTGTGTAGCAAGGATTATTTGTATACCATGGAAGAGTCCATAGAGTGCGTGTGAAAAGGGGTGAATCCCTAACAGTTAGTAATAAAGAAACCAGAATTCTTATTATTCTACTTATTCATCAAACGTTTATTGATTATTCATCAAACGTCATTAGTTAGCGCTAGTGAAGTATATAAAAAGACAAACATTTCTCACTCACTTTGTTCTCCTTGCTCCAATATCACCACATGATAATTACTCTCCCAGCGAGACGCGTTCGTTTCCCCGTCCACTGACGACTGAACGCTCTTTGCCACTTTCTAATACATGGCATTCACGCGTCTCTTACAAAGCCCCACCTATGAAGCAAATCAACCTTTTCTTTGATCGTTCCAACACAGCGCAAGGCTGATTTGAGCTCGACCATATTAATCATGTTCAGACCATCAACGATAAAGTAAGGATAAACTATTTTTTGGTCGTTCCAAGTGTGAGCAAGGCTGACTTGAGCTCGACCTAATGACGCTTAATCTAAATTACCTTAACTTCTAAATAAACGAGAAAATGGACATAACGAAGATACATTGAGAATTTTATTTCCCTATAGACACCATCAAATAGAATACACAGTCCATCGTAGAAACCAAAGTTTTCTATGCTTCTTCTCAAATTTACACATGAACGCGTACCCACCGATATAATATACACCAACACGTCAACTTCAAATCCCATAGCTACATTAAGCTATATATCAGTTCCTCTCAACATAAGTTCATATGAACCCTTATTTGGAGTGTCTATGTAGCATTACTGGGTGCGCACAGAAAAATAGTAAACCTGGTGTTCACGATATATTTTAGTGGCCCATAGAGCAATTGCACTTAAGAGCGATTGTTACAACTGAGAAATGGAATTTCTACAATAATCTACGTTATGTTAAAATATTAAAAATTGTAAAACCACTCTAAACAACCAAAAAACAAAATTAAACACTCTTCCCATCTACCCCACCCCCATCCTCGGTATCCTCATCCGTCTATCACCCTCCTTCCGACATTTCCTATAACTAACCACTCTGAGTAGATAGACTAAGCTATCGCCCGGTTCACACTCCACCCACGTCTATTGAACGGGTGAAGAGGCTCATCCCTTGTTCCCTGTTTAGGATGTGGTTTCTGGCTTTCTCTTTTCCAGTCTTTTCACTCTTACGTAGCCCCTTGCTTGGGGTGATATGATTTAAAAAAAAAACAAAAAACCTTTTCCTATATAACCCTCTGCGCAATAGTGGCAGTGGAATGCCTTGCTTGGGGTGAAATGATTTAAAAAAGTTAGATCCCTTTTACTCCCCCGGATATTTTAATTCTAAAACTAAGAAGGGCGTATAAAGGAAAGATTACATGAAGGATATAATTTATTATGTAAATTAATTTAATAGATTAATAACAAATAATAATATTAATTTTTAAATATTAATAAAATATTAATAAAAATAATTGATATAGTAATAAATTTAACATTGTAAAAAGGGGTGATCTTCTTCAGTCATTGGCATCGATGGAACAGAATAAAAAGAATCTCGCAGAACAACATCAAACACAGGGAACTCATTGAATATATATCTGCACTTTTTAAAAACTTATTAATTACTCACTTATTTTAAAATGGTTTATTATGAATTATTTTACTCGTGTACGTATGTTGTATAGTCTAAAGAAGAATCAAACTTGAACCAAAATGATATTTTTTTTGTATATCCGCTTCATCGATAATAAATCTGCGACCAAAACTCGATAATCTTTTCAGAAAAATGACGAATATAACCTGAAACCAATTCGACGGGAGAACAAATCTCGAACTAAAATTTGTGTATCTTCTTCACAGTAATACATGAGGAAGATATAAACTGGACCCAAAGTGACTTGCTTTTTCACACTGCAAAATGACGGACATCAACACTTGATATAATATATAAAAATATGCAGTATTTTTTATTCGTTCTTCGGTGACTTGGCGTAGAGTGGAGTAGATGAGTCGGATCGAAGGGTTAACACAAACGCATCACTGTGATCTGATCTCAACTGCCGTTTGAAAACTGCTAAACTTTAAACTTACTAGTGCTGCTGTTTAATTTCACCTAAATATAAGAACCTCCCTGAGACTTAGTGTTTTGTTATTTTCTGGGCACTGACTTCTTTGACCCTGATCGTCAAAACAAAATTCAGCGTGCCACTTGCATTCTACACTCAGTGACATCAAAGAAACATTTCTTTTTTCCCTGAATCTTGCAACAAAATGCGAATAAACTACCATGTGAAATTCCACACAGACCAATCATATATAACACGTAAATGTTCCATAGAATTGAGTTGTTAAATACAAGTTTATTTTCGCTAGAATTTTTTTGAAACACGCTGTCGAATGTTGAAACGGTTTTTAGTATTGTTAAAATTATCTCTAACGTTTCGTTCAATTTCGCAAATCAATCGATGAAATTTGAAGAAGCTAATTTTTTTAGAAAAATAATTTGACAAAAAATCCTACTTCGCAATTTTTACGCATCCGAATAAAAACAACTGTTTGTACCCCCTTATCTATCTGCACTTCTCCCCCAAAATCTGGTTTCGATCGATCAATGTATGACTATTTTAGAAGGCATGACGAACAGACGAACGGAAGTCATAGAATTTTTTATATAGATAGTTTTACTTCAAAATAAAGCGTATACATTTACTATTTCTATAATAAAATTCCTAAACTTAGTTATTGGTAAAAAATAAAATAAGCTTTTTTGCATAAAATGGCTATGGGGATCCACCAAAAGAAATTAAGAATAAGGTCGATGAGTAAAAAAGTTTTTGAACCACCAGTGTAGATGAATATTTCTCGTAAGAAAGCTTCACCCGAGGATGACAGTCGCAAATTCCTTCACCTTTCTACGTCTCAGAATCGAGTATTATGCAACATAAGAAGCAAAGAGTCAGTGTTTATTCTTAAACACTTGCAAGTCCACTTTTTAATAAAAAAAATATAAATTAGTACAATTAAAAATTATTTTTCTAATGCATTTGGATATTATTTTAATAATCATTATTCGCATTTTATTTCACAGAATGACTTCGGGGAAGATGGTGGACGCATAGACTTCCTGCTCGGCAGCCACAAAGCACGAATCAGAACTAGAAGCAGTGGCGTCCGAAAAGAGGGCATGTATCATATTTTGATTGTCAATGGAGAGATCGTACCAGAATGAAGAGAAACCGGAAGTCGAAATCACCTTGAAAGAGAGTTAGCTTGTGCCCTATTCATCTGGATTTGCAGTGTTGGAATCTCAACAATCTTATAGAAATAATAATTATGACAATAATCAAAACATTACTTTTTTTTTTTTTGGTTGGGGGGAAGAAAATCTCATTGTGTTTACTCTTATTTGTTAATTTTGGTGTATATGTTCAGAACGTTTAAGTCATGCTTTTGTTTTGTATTTTGGAGACTCCACTCGTTTTTTGTGTATAAACTCCATGTACAGATGAAAAAAATATGAATAACCTCTCTTAAAAATTTGTATTCACCCCCACACGTGCATCCTCAAAATTCACATATTAATGGTTACATTCTTTCTCCGATACAAAAAGCGTCATTTCTTTAAAGTGTCATTTCTTTAAACTCTACATTTAATTCGAGAGCTAAAACAGAAATTTATCAACTCAAAAGTTTTTTTGATTTTTTTCAGCTATAAGATAAAACTACCCTCGAATGTCTACACTACATACTGAATTAAAAATTAAAAGTTAAATTTAGTAAATTAATATTTAAATAAAAAGAAAAATTAATATTTAAATAAAAAGAAAAAAATTAAAATGACGGAGTAGTAAATATATTTCATTGACGGAGTATTAAATATATTTCATGAGATAAATATTTTAAATAATCATCAAATATTCAGTATATACTTTCAAAGAAAATAGTTTGAGAAACATTTAATCAAATAAAATACAGCAAAGTTGCAAACGTATTCCAAGTCAATAACAATTACATAAACAAAACGAAAACGGAATGGTATTTAAGTAAAAAAAGCAATGATATTAATTACATAACTTCCCCTTTTTTGAAATTCGCGCCTTGTCATCAATTTGTTCGACGCACACTACTGTTAATAAATACTAGCTTTTCAGCTAAATTGTTTAAAATCAGCTAAAGAAATCAATGGCAATGAAGGTATTAAAATCTTTCGGATTATTTTGTTTGGTTAAATCAGATTATGAATATTGAAAATTCAAATTCAAGCGAGAAATGAAAAATTAATTTCCTTCATGTTTAGTATTCATACAATAATGTCTCTTTTCAATTATTTTCTGCTATTTGAGCTTTATTGTCTCTGCTTATATTTTTTATTTGCAAACACAATTATACTTGAAGTGATATGTAACGCACAAGACAATATAACACGGTAATGTATATGGGTGTGTGTGTGCATGTGTGCTTTCATATATATATATATATATATATATATATATATAATAAAAAGTGTGAGAAGCCGTGAACGTTTTCTTTAAAATATATATTCATTGTTTGGTATTCGTACAAGTTATGAAGTATTAATTTGTCATGATTTGCGCTACACGTGTTTCGAGTCTAAAATTGACTCTCTTCAGGCGAACAAATTCGTTGTTTTACGTTTGGGTTTCTCTGAGTATCTGATACACTTTTTATTTTATACTAATTACTCTCGTTAGAACAACCCTATTCCTTTATTCGATATATATATATATATATATATATAAGAGAGAGAGAGAGAGAGAGAGAGAGAGAGAGAGAGAGAGAGAGAGAGAGAGAGAATACAGATACATACATATATGAGTGTGTTCCCTGTATGTGTGTGTGAGGCGTCTACGCGAGGGATGGTAAAAATTTCTTTTTCCGTCCCATTTTTTTAGATTTGTATTCTTTTAAGAAAAGAGTGATTTTTCTAAGTGGGGCGAACCGAGAAGGTTTCACTATTTTTTGTGTGTCTGTGTGTTTATATATATATATATATATATATATATATATATATATATATGATTCTTATTACTTCATTCTTCAAATTAGAGAATATTATTTTTAGTGGTTATTTGCGTTGTCGTTCTTATTATTCTAAACATTTTAATTAATCTCAACCGGCCTAGCAATCAAAAAATCTACACAAAAGAAAAATATGCCTCCCAAACTGTTTTCCGTTTTTCATCAAGGAAAACAATTGGTTGAACACACTTCTGTTAAAGTATTGGTTTCCCTGATAAAAAAAAGGATAACATATGTTCGATTACTGTCGAGGGTGGGCACATAGTTCTTTAATAAGGGCCTCTCGATATCTAGTCCGGTTGAAACTAATTAAAATGTTTTGAGGCAACAGGTATGTCAACTCAGACATGTGTAACCACTAAAAATAATATTTAATAAGAAGTAATCTTGAATGAAAGAATTATATATATATATATATGTACGAAGACTTATTTTTAATTTATTTGTTTAAATATCATTTTAAATGGCTACTTGTATTTGAGTAGTTTATCTGTTTTTATTTTATTTCAATTTTTTTTTCATAATTAATAAGTATATAATAATCGAGAAATCTTGTTAGGAGAATATGCGTCCTCCGTTAGGACGCTTATTTTCCTAACAAGTTTTCCCGATTATTCAGGTCAGCAGATGTAAATAAATACACTGTTTAATTATCAAAAAAAAATTTTCCCCTAAAACAGATCATCTATTCAAATACAAATAATCATCCATTAAAAATAATTTTTAAATAAATAAATTATATAAATATACATATTATACACGGTATAGCACGACTCGGATATCCATGCACTATGTAATCGTCAGTTGCTTATTGAAACTCCGAGTCGCGCTGTGTTTATTAATATATACTTTATATATTAATATATACATTATAGCTCTTTTATATTACATCGAGCTCTGTTTTGTTAACAACAGAAAAATATTTATATATGTACGTGTTGTTGCGTGTATATCCATATGTATATTTATTGATATCCATATCTCTCTCACTTTTCTCTTCTCCTCTCTCTCTCTCTCTATATATATATATATACATATATATGTGTGTGTGTGTGTGTGTGTGTGTGTGTGTGTGTGTGTGTGTGTATCATGCATGTGTATGAGAAAGAGAGTAAAATGAAAGAATCAGTTAATTATTTTTAATCGATATTTGTGTATGCTTATATATCTATATGTAGGTACTGTCAAATGCTTATCAGCACTCCCACTGAATAAATCACCCCCTCCCCTAATATCTATATATCTACCTAATTTTTTTTGCATGCTGAAAAATGACCTTTCATTGATATTCCGGCTTTAATTATTTTTCTAAGACTTTTACGTTATTTTCAAGAAATTTCTTCAGCCTAACCACTTTTTTAAAACCTTTTTTTTATTCTGCTCTTTCTTCCATGAATCCCCCTCTCTCTCTAGTTTGTTTCCCTATTCCTTCTCATTTTTTGTTCATTTTTGTCCGTCCACTATTTTTCATAATTATTTTTCATATTTTTCTTTCTTCTACATTTTTCCCTAATTTCCCATCTTTATTTTTCCGTCCACCCTTTTTTGCTTTTTTTTTTTTTGATCGCTTGTCTTTTAAACTCTTCAAAACTCTTCAGCACACATTTTGTTTTTCATTTCTAACTTCACATTTTGGTGTGATTTTCGCTCTCACTTCTTGTTCTCGTTGCAATATGTGAAATTCCGAGACTTTGGCCAGCCACTTTTTTTCATTGTGTTCTTTACCTTCACCCACGGGTCATTCGTCAAATCAGTTATCATCATTAGTTATATTTTTTAACTTTACAGAAAATTTATCTGCATTACGCACCGTTCTATCATGAACTTTAAAATTCTTCAAATGAAACTGAACGATAGAATTTTCCGCATTTGAAACAATCGTCCATTCAAGCCAATTCAACAGATTATAAAATTTATTTTGCATATCTCTTCCTTTGAATTTTCCTCTGGCAGGGGTTTTCCAAATTATTTTCCGTTCCTTTTTTTTTTTTTTTTTTCAATGTCTGGTTTTTTTATCTTTTCTCTGCATTATGCACAAGAAAAGTTAAAAATAATTTTTCATATGATTTTTTTTTGTTTATGTTTTTTCCAGAAAGAAGAATTTGGTTATTGAATCGAAACGTTAATGAAAAAGAAAAAAATGAAATAAATAGAAGGCAGGAAGAAAAATAGAAAGAAATATAGAAAGAAAAGTAGATAGAATATCAGTAACAAAATGAAAGAGTACAAGGGCATTAAGAGAATGAAGGAGATGAAAGTCAATAATAAAAATGAATGAAAATTAAGATATGGTTGAAAGAATTAATGAAATAATATCAGAAAATTAATAACAAAAAAAAATAAATTAATGAAATTACAAATACTTATAAATGAACGTAGCAAAATTATATATTTCATTTATTTCTTTTTTGGTGAGTTCTTTTAATTTAGGGGGTTATTTAATTTAGGGTTTTTATTTTTGGAGTTATTTCATTATTTGGGGTTTCTTTCATTTGGGGGTTTCTTTCATTTGGGGGTTTCTTTCATTTTCTACAATTCCCTGGGTTTATTGTTTTCTTATTTCATTCCTAATTATTATTGCGTTTAAACTTTCCCTCCACGTTCTTGTGCCCCCGTTTCTTCTGATGAATTTATCTGCGTTTATTCAAAGCCAATTCCAGTTGTTTAAGGCTGGGGCCAGATTTTAGTATCAGAGTAGCAATTACGGTCCGACAAGAAAATAAGAAATTCATACTTCTCACGACGTAAACATGATTGCACGGATCAACATTCACACGCCTATATATGTACACGAACATAGAAACAAATGCACACATATAGACGGAAATGTATAAAAAATAAAAGTTTCGGCCATATTACTTATATACGAGATCGAGTGTATTTATATATAATTGTGTGCACTTGGATTGCTGTGTATATATATATATATATATATATATATATATATATGTGGGGGGGGTGTATGCACAGCCATATCACACAAAACGTTGGTGGTTTCCGCAACAAGCTTTTACGGGATGGAGTTAATAGGCCCATGCCAAACTAGTTTTGAATTCACAGTTGTCCTTCTCTTGGAATGGTTGCCAACCAGGGCTGAAGAGAAGAAAGAATGGATTCATACCTTTCCCAAGGGTGTGGCACGAAAGCTAGTATAGCGAACTCGATTGCAATTCGAACCCAATTGGCTGGTTCCGAGGCCTTGACCGGTACATCACCGGCGCATCGCTTAATTTGACTAATACATCACTGGTGCATACCTTAACCTGACTAATACATCACCGACACAATACTTAATGTGACCAACATATCAACAGCGCATCCCTTAATTTGACTAATACATCACCGGCACATCCGTTAATTTGACCAATACATCACCGATGCAACCCTTTGATTTGGCCAATACATCACCGGCACATCTGTTAATTTGACCAATACATCACCGACGCAACTCTTTAATTTGGCCAATGCATCACCGACGTATCCCTTAATTTGACAAATACATCGCCGGTGCAGCCATTAATTTGACCAATACATCACCGACGCATTTCTTAATTTGGCCCATACATCATCGGCGCTCCCTTAAATTGACAAATACACCAGATACGCACCGCTTAATCTGACCAATATTATCACCGAAGCATCCCTTAATTTGACCAATA
>JBBBDQ010000871.1:4925000-5000000 GCA_037127315.1 Ascarosepion bandense | reverse complement strand
ATTAGAATCTTCGACCCTTAACAACATAAACAAATAAATTAAAGATTCCAGAAAAATGTAAATACATTTTAAATACAAGTCAATATTTCATTCATTGATTGATTCATTTTCTCCGGCTTATCAACCTATTGTAGGTTATTTAAAGCCATAATCTATTTTTAGATTGTAAGAATTTTTATTTTTATTTTCTTTTTCAACATGATTTAGTGATACAGGTTTTCTTAATTAACTGAGTGAGCTTATATAATTGATATACGTTCGTGTATAAAAATATGAAATGAGGTCGTGAGAAGAATATTATTTTTTTCAAATTTTATTATTGTTGAAATTTTTGGTGATGGGTGAATTTTGTTTATCGAAAAACGCACATACTACAAATGTTTTCTCTTTGGAAGGAAGAAGAACGGATCCGCCAGATCCCGACTTCGAAAGTGGATTAAATGGATTCTGTGATAAGTGAGTGCGCGCTAACATTTCTAGAGGTTGCGTCAGAAATACCTTTAATATACTCGTATACCTCCCCAAAATACCTCTTACTGTCTAGCCATTGTGTGGGAGATATTTCTGGGAGGTATTTCTGTCACACCATATATATATATATATATATATATATATATATATATATATGTATATAACATGTAAAATGAAAACTCAACACATCATCTAAAATGGTTATAAATTATGATTTATTTCGACAGGCGAATATACCCATCTTTTCAGACTAGAGAATCATTTGGCACCAAATGAAATCGTAGTCTAAAGAGATGGCTATATTCGTCCGTCGAAATGAATTATATTTTATAACCACTTGATGTGTTGAGTTTTCCTTTATGTATATCATATTGCTCTGGATAATATCCATTGAGCTCCCTATACGGATCTATTTCTTAATATTTTATATTAAATAGATCTTTTTTTAATTATCCTCTCCGTTTACGGATTTGGCATCACTATCTATCTATCTATCTATCTATCTATCTATCTATATATATATATATATATATATATATATATATATATATATATATATATATATAATTCCAGGTGACGAGGACTCATGGTTTTACTATTCTGAGTGCCCCGGTATTTATTTTATTATGAACAGTGCTCAATATAATAAATATTATAGAGCTTAATATAATTATATAGTTATGAATTAATTGTACATTACGACACGGAAATTTCTATGTTTCGAGATATATTCTCTTCATCAGGCAATGTTTGATGAATACATACCAGTACTAAATGGGCATATCACATCAAAGGCAATAAAACTAAGCGGAAAAAAAAAAGGGAAATGATAATGGTAATGTTAAGTTAAAGGCAGGTTGACATCTTGACCGTTAAGGAGGGAAAAGTAAGATAAGGGAAGGGAAAAAGGAGAGAAAAAAAAAAGAAGAAAAATGTTAGTTTGTATTCTTTGGGGCCAAATTCCAAAATGAATCTTCGCTCTGATTAGTTGAAAGAAACACCCATGTAAATTTGATATCTTCCCACATACATAAACAGCAAACCGAAGGTTTTTGTATTTAAATGCAAATCATCTGTAAAGCCATCAAACATTGTCTGATGAAGAGAAACATAGAAATTTCTGTGTCGCAATGTACAATTAATTCATAACTATATATATATATATATATATATATATATATATATATATATATATATATATATATATGCTGTAAGTATCTGGAAGCCTTTTTTACCGTTGAAGACTCATAAATTTACGCACTTACTATATATTTTCATCTTACTGGTTTTTTAAAGTCAGGCAGCAGTTTGTAGGTCGAAATTATGGTCAAATTCATTACGGTGAATGATTAATACACTGAGTGTGTTACTTTGAGGAAAGTAATAGTTTGTTTTCATTTAATCTTTTATTTAAATTCCTCCCTGTTTCTCTTTTTTGTATCATTCGGAGCGTTTATTACAGGCTACAGTGTAAAATGAAAATTGAGAGAAGAGACGTCGAGGTATAAAAGATTATCGAACAGAAACAAAACTAAAGATATTCTACCAAACCTAATGCGCTAGTCATTCATCGTAATTCGTCATTCGATTTAAAAATAACAGTGCTGCTTTAATTAAAAGAAAAAAAAAAGTAATTTACTTATGCGAAAATGTCTTCCGCGGTAATTTTGCATCCACGTTCTTGCGACATTTCACATTTCTCAAAACACACACACACACACACACACACACACACACACACACACACACACACACTTATACACATACACACACACACACACACACACACACACTTATACACATACACTTACACACATACATACGCACACAAGAATGATCAGTTACATTTCAACTAAAAAAAAAAACTATATTGACGCTGAGAGGTGACGCCTAAAGTCGTATACGCACTCTGATATATATACAGGGTACCTCTCAAAAATATATGGAACATTTCGAAATTATGAAACTTTAAAAATTATAGATGATTTAAAACGGACTGCATACCTAATCTGCGTTGCATTCGTTTTATTAATACTAAAAAATATTCAATTAACTTTAAGACAAAAATATCATTCATTAACAAGCAAACGATTTTGAGAGGCATCCTGTATCTGTTTAATGTGAAGAAAAAAAAAAAAGATATTAAACTAAATTCCTCTCATTCAGTACAGACTATTCCTTTTTTTACCCTCGAAAAACTGATTTTATTTCTTAACATTGTATATTTGTATAATATCGATTATATATTTGACAATCTCGCTTTTCTACAGGATTAAACAAATTAAAACGCACCAATTCATTTTCTCATTATTCTTTTAAAGTTTATAAAAAAAAAACAGTTTGAAGTGACAAATTTTGAATAAAGATATAAATTCAGACGATAACAAACATAGTTTAAATAGAAAATAAGAAAAAAAGTGTCTCTCAAATGGAGACTTATAAGAAAAATTATATCTTTACAGCATGACGTAATATATTGAAGAATTCATCTGGCATATTCAGGGGCTGAAATAATAATTAATTTTTAGATAGATAAATGCAATTTAATTAGAATAATATTTGTAAATAACTGGGTAGAGGTGACTTCAAAGTAAAAAAATAATAATCAGACAAAACATTTACAGGACCAGCTCAACTATTAAAATAAATTTTATTTAGAATAGAAAAAATAGAAATATAGATAATAAAATGAATGATAAATATTAATAATAATGATTATGATAATAGCAACAACAATGATAATAAAAATCTACTTGTGTAAAAATGACAAAATGTAATTAATATTAATAATAATAATGGTGATAATAAATGCCTTGTTGTGGTACAGGCATGAATTTCGTGTGTTCTTGTCTGAATTTGTTTGGGGATGTTAACATGTACATGGTTTGTCGTAGTGAATTAAGATGGGCTATATTAAGTATCCCTTTCACTTCTACAGAGTTGATCTTCAGTTGCCTGACCTTAAACAGTAAGGCGTGTCCTCTAGGAGACGACACACCGTGCATCTCTGTTCATGGGCAGGAGTAGAGGAGAATATATTTAAGCCTGAAAAAATGAGGTAGCCGGGATGTCTGAAGAGTCACATCTAACATGGGGACAGCCTCAGTCAAAGCTAGCTTGAGCGGAGTAGGTTACCCGACCTGAAGATATTTCAAACTGGGCTCCACCGGCAAATTTATACGCTGTTACCATATCGTACACATTTGAGTATGATGCCTGCGTCTGATCTACTCTGGGTTTTATTATGGCTTCGTTAAAAGGTTTCGTAAATTTGTATCCGGCAGAGTAAATAAGAGAAATATAACATACGACAGCGCAAGTTGTCTCTTTTGTAGTGGAAGCACTCAGGAGTATCTCCAAGAATCTCTTTGCCTCACAAGACGCCTTGTGTATACCTGAGAGCATCGTAGGCAACGCAGGTAGCAACGCTGCTTGGAACAGCTCATGTGCTGAGGAAAATTTGTCTCTAGGATGTGGGTAAGAGCTAAGTTATGACTAACATCTCCCAATCAAAACATTTTTTTATTATGTTTATTTAGAGTTGTGTTAAAACGTCTTTACTTGCCTTTTCTTGCTTTTAATGTCAATATGAATATATTTTTTTAAAAAGGTTTAATTAATGTTGTTATAAAATGTTGCCCGTTTTTTCTCTGGTTTTGCTTTTTTTTTTTACTCGCTACTATTTTATTTGTTATCATTCAATGCCTTTCCCTTTGGCTTTGTTTTTGGTTGTGAACATTTTGCTGTTTGGAATAAAATTTAATTAAAACATAAAACCTGGTTTTCTTTTCTTTTTCAAATATAATTAAAACATAAAAACTGGTTTTCTTTTTTTTTTTCAAATATAATTAAAACATAAAAAACTGGTTTTCTTTTCTTTTTCAAATATAATCAAAACATAAAAAACTGGTTTTCTTTTCTTTTTCAAATATAATTAAAACATAAAAAACTGGTTTTCTTTTCTTTTTCAAATATAATTAAAACATAAAAAACTGGTTTTCTTTTTTTTTCAAATATAATTAAAACATACAAAACTGGTTTTCTTTTCTTTTTCAAATACAATTAAAACATAAAAAACTGGTTTTCTTTTTTTTTCAAATATAATTAAAACATAAAAAACTGGTTTTCTTTTCTTTTTCAAATATAATTAAAACATAAAAACCTGGTTTTCTTTTCTTTTTCAAATACAATTAAAACATAAAAAACTGGTTTTCTTTTTTTTTTCAAATATAATTAAAACATAAAAAACTGGTTTTCTTTTCTTTTTCAAATATAATTAAAACATAAAAAACTGGTTTTCTTTTCTTTTTCAAATACAATTAAAACATAAAAAACTGGTTTTCTTTTTTTTTTCAAATATAATTAAAACATAAAAAACTGGTTTTCTTTTTCAAATATGATTAAAACATAAAAAACTGGTTTTCTTTTCTTTTTCAAACACAATCAAAACATAAAAAACTGGTTTTCTTTTCTTTTTCAAATATAATTAAAACATAAAAAACTGGTTTTCTTTTCTTTTTCAAATATAATCAAAACATAAAAAACTGGTTTTCTTTTCTTTTTCAAACACAATCAAAACATAAAAAACTGATTTTCTTTTCTTTTTCAAATATAATTAAAACATAAAAAACTGGTTTTCTTTTCTTTTTCAAATATAATCAAAACATAAAAAACTGGTTTTCTTTTTCAAATATGATCAAAACATAAAAAACTGGTTTTCTTTTCTTTTTCAAATACAATTAAAACATAAAAAACTGGTTTTCTTTTTTTTCAAATATAATTAAAACATAAAAAACTGGTTTTCTTTTCTTTTTCAAATATAATCAAAACATAAAAAACTGGTTTTCTTTTCTTTTTCAAATACAATTAAAACATAAAAAACTGGTTTTCTTTTCTTTTTCAAATATAATTAAAACATAAAAAACTGGTTTTCTTTTCTTTTTCAAATATAATTAAAACATAAAAAACTGGTTTTCTTTTTCAAATATGATCAAAACATAAAAAACTGGTTTTCTTTTCTTTTTCAAACACAATCAAAACATAAAAAACTGGTTTTCTTTTCTTTTTCAAATACAATTAAAACATAAAAAACTGGTTTTCTTTTTCAAATATAATTAAAACATAAAAAACTGGTTTTCTTTTCTTTTTCAAATATAATTAAAACATAAAAAACTGGTTTTCTTTTTCAAATATAATTAAACATAAAAAACTGGTTTTCTTTTCTTTTTCAAATACAATTAAAACATAAAAAACTAGTTTTCTTTTCTTTTTCAAATATAATTAAAACATAAAAAACTGGTTTTCTTTTCTTTTTCAAATACAATTAAAACATAAAAAACTGGTTTTCTTTTTCAAATATAATTAAAACATAAAAAACTGGTTTTCTTTTCTTTTTCAAATATAATCAAAACATAAAAAACTGATTTTCTTTTCTTTTTCAAATGCAATTAAAACATAAAAACTGGTTTTCTTTTTTTTTCAAATATAATTAAAACATAAAAAACTGGTTTTCTTTTCTTTTTCAAATATAATTAAAACATAAAAAACTGGTTTTCTTTTCTTTTTAAATACAATTAAAACATAAAAAACTGGTTTTCTTTTCTTTTTCAAATATAATTAAAGCATAAAAACTGTTTTTCTTTTCTTTTTCAAATACAATTAAAACATAAAAAACTGGTTTTCTTTTTCAAATATAATTAAAACATAAAAAACTGGTTTTCTTTTCTTTTTCAAATATAATTAAACATAAAAAATTGGTTTTCTTTTTCAAATATAATTAAAACATAAGAAAACTGGTTTTCTTTTCTTTTTCAAATACAATTAAAACATAAAAAACTGGTTTTCTTTTCTTTTTCAAATATAATTCAAACATAAAAAACTGGTTTTCTTTTCTTTTTCAAATAAAATTAAAACATAAAAAACTGGTTTTCTTTTTCAAATATAATTAAAACATAAAAAACTGGTTTTTTTTTCTTTTTCAAATACAATTAAAACATAAAAAACTGGTTTTCTTTTTCAAATATAATTAAAACATAAAAAACTGGTTTTCTTTTTCAAATATAATTAAACATAAAAAACTGGTTTTCTTTTCTTTTTCAAATACAATTAAAACATAAAAAACTAGTTTTCTTTTCTTTTTCAAATATAATTAAAACATAAAAAACTGGTTTTCTTTACTTTTTCAAATACAATTAAAACATAAAAAACTGGTTTTCTTTTCTTTTTCAAATACAATTACAACATAAAAAACTGGTTTTCTTTTCTTTTTCAAATACAATTAAAACATAAAAAACTGGTTTTCTTTTTTTTTCAAATATAATTAAAACATAAAAAACTGGTTTTCTTTTCCTTTTCAAATACAATTAAAACATAAAAACTGTTTTTTTTTTCAAATATAATTAAAACATAAAAAACTGGTTTTCTTTTCTTTTTCAAATATAATTAAAACATAAAAACTGGTTTTCTTTTCTTTTTCAAATTTATGGTAGACATTGTGCACCCGAATGGATGAACATTTCTATGCACAATCATTCCTTTATTCATTTCTTAAGGGTGATCTTTTCTTCATTTTATGATAATATCATTTACGGGTTATACTGTAAAAGTCGGTTCCCTGTGTAGGGCCATGAAGTTTTTCCCGTCCCAAACAATACTGCACATATACAAATCTACCATCTGCCCGTGCATTGAGTATTGCTGCCATATCTGGTCTGGTGCTCCTGCTATCCACTTAGGTGTCCTCGACCGAATCCAGCGGAGAATCTGTAATGTGATCGATCTCGATTTGTCTGCTAGGATACAGTCGCTTTCTCACCGACTGTGTGGCTTCCCTGTGTCTCTTCTAAAAATACTTTCATGGCTTCTGCTCCGATAAACTTAGCTCACTGGTACCCCCTATATGCGAATTTCCTCGAGCCACAAGATTAGCAACTAGGTCCTTTTACTGTGAAACCAATAAATTGTAAACGCAAATTCTACTCCAGCAGCTTTTATTCTCGCACTTCCCGACTGTGGAATTCTCTTCCGCATACTTGCTTTCCTGACAGTTACAATCTCCAAGAATTTAAATGCAAAGTCAATAGACATCTCCTGTCTCACTAACTTACATCATCTCCCTCATGCTTTTCTATATCCACCCCACTCTCATCAGTACTCTCTTCCCTCTCCTACTCTCTTCCTGACATACCCTGCAACCTCTCACTCCTCATAACATTCCTCCTCGTTCACCCCACTCTCATCAGTAATCTCTTCTCTCTCCTATTCTCCTCCTGACACCCCCTGCAACCGCTCAGTCCTCATAACATTCCTCCTATGTAACCCCCTGCACAACAGTGGCAGCAAAATGCCTTGCTTGAGGCGACACGATTATAAAAAAAATATGTTTCTTTCTGATTCACCCTACATATCGACCAGATGTGAGAGCTAAGAAAATAAAACCCTTAATAATAATAAACAATTATTTTCTGCGCATGGCTTCCAAGCATTACACCTGGACCACAAAACAAATTTTCGTAAAAATATAAAATACGTCAAAATAAAAAGCCAATCACGAACGATGCCACCAAAGAAAAATGATGAACTCAGGAGCCAATAGATTGGCTTTTAAGAAAGTAGCTCAGTAATCCACTGACATATAATGCGGCCTACACACATATCCGCTCAAAACTTACTCTCTTCCAAACACGTACACCATGCTCACATACAGACAATCGCTCGCATCCTCTGTATCAACAAAGTCAGATTTGCGTTTTCACTAAACCACTTCCGGCCTCTCTCTTCCTCCAATGAACTCAGTTAACCTGCCCGACAAAGCCGTCAACTCTACAACTTACCAAAACTCACTTACCTTCAAAATTACTTTCGTTACAAGTCCAATAGTAACGGTAACTAAAGAACCATATAACAACAATTTTTTTTTATCTTTTCACACCATCTCACGCTGTTTTCGTTTGCTCGCCCATCCGACCAGAATCTAAAAATAGCAGTAGAGATATTTCCGCTCGATCAATGAACTAATCCCTCCTCTACGACCTTGGTCAACCGACCCGACTAACGCATCAACTCCAGGCCTTACCAACTCTACCAACATCCAAAAATCACCGCACTTCGCAAATACACACTTCGCGTTTACAACTTTGATTAATACCCAAAATAATACTATTATAAATTATAAGTATTCACTATTTTATTTTAATTGACGTGGTTTATTTTTCTCACAGTTACTTTTTCATATTACTTTTCTATATAAAATCACCATATTTACATTTTGATATATTTTCTGTGAACAAATCTAATACATTGTTTTGACGGATATTTATTCTTAGCTTGACACAGTCTTTCCCACTTCAGGTTTGTTATGAATACAATTAATTCCTCTGCTATGGTCAGTTCCTATTTCCAAGCAAGAGAGCTCAGTCATTACTTTAGGGCATCTATTATTTTCCACGGTTCAAATGCAAGCATTGATTCTCTGTACTTGCTCTCTGAACATTGAAGGAAGTAAAGCCACTCCGCGTTATTAAATATTCAGTTCAGTTAAGTGCCATACGTGATACACGCTTGGGAGACCATGTCTCGAATAAGACATGACTGACTGAGCTGAAGATTTTCTTGCAGTAGGTTGCCATTACTTTTTGTGGTAGACTGGTTTCTAACCAAGGCTATATAACCCAGTCTCTCCTACCATTTAACCCATAACTGGAAAGAGAAGATGGATTCATACCTTTCCCAAGAGTATTTGCGCGTAAGTGAATGCAACGAATATAGCTGAATTTCGAACTCGGCTCTCCGATTTCTCGTTCTGAACCGAAATTCACTACACCACAGTGCACATAGGATTACTTAATAAATCTACAAAGAGAATTAAAAAAAATTTATAAACATTTAAACCTTTGTGACCTTTGTAACATGAATGGAACTAATCTATTTTCCTTATAATGACTGTTTGTCTTCGATGGAAATTTGGATTAATAATAGAGGAGAGTAAGATTAATATTGTTAGATTTACGTATTTATTCACAACAGCGAGAACTTTTTTAATGATGTCATGTACAACAGTGACTTTTGAGGTTTGCCAGATATCCTTCTTTTAACATTCAGTGGAAGTCCTCGAATAATGGGCCAATAACCATTGTAGTCAAATATGGAATATCAGATTTGTTCATAACGCATAATTGTAACCCTAAATATCCTGAACTACAAAACACCCCAAAAAAAATAAAAAAAAGGAAAATACATTGCTGAAAACGGGTTAGACTTAGATTGTATGAGAAAACAAATCTCATATTAGAGATTACTTCTCAGAGATGTAATGGCTATCCTGGAATGGAATGGTCTATTATTTATTTGAGGTAATGACAGGATCTGAAATAAGCAGCAATCACGACAAGAACTGTTTTACTACCTTAATTTTGAGCAACACGTATACAGTTTCAAGGTATCCCAGAGTGAATCTAGCCGGAGGTAAACGAAAGAGTTACGCTACTGCTATACCAAGAATTTGTGAGCAGGTGACAAGCATCTTTTTACTAGGCGTAATTTACGTGATAACTAATTTACTAAATAACAGAGCAACAAGCATAATAATATAATTCTTGCACACACACACACACACACACACACACACACACACACACACACACACACACACACACACACACACACACATATGTATGTATTTTTAACTCGACTCATTTTCGATACACAAGTTTTAAATTGAATTTTTGAAAATAAAATTTTCTTGAAGCTTTCATTTCAATTGAAAGCTAAATGATTAAATTTACTATTGCTTGTAAGCAAAATACACCAAGGAATTTCAAATAAAAGTTGCATTGACTGGAATATAATTTTTTTTTCGAGTTTTGAAAATTTATCAGTTTTTGCGTCCATTTTGACAGCTTGTTATGTTTGCAAGCAAAATTTTATTCTCGGTTTTAAATTTTAATTCAAATTTAAAAATCACTCGTTTCTGATGGAGGACCGAGGGCGGTCTGAAATATAAAATACAATAATAAAAATAAACAAATGCTGTCCAAAAAAAGTACATTTTTAAATTCAAAACTTTTTATTAATATTCTTCCCTATACATATTAAGACAGTATACGTGGATCATCACTATATATATATATATATATATATATATATATATATATATTTCAATTATTATTCTGCCTTTCATTCACAGAAGCTCGTTAGGTAAGTGGCTCCCTGCTTTCTACTATTACTACGTGTGACAGAAAAACTGCGCTGTAAGTGTTACAGATTTACAGTCCATGGGCAAATACTATTAGAAAAAATTGTAAGATTTACCTCCCTTGGTGAAAAAAAATTAGTATATTTAACCTGTTTCCGATACACATGAATATTTTTAGTTCAATCAGATATTTATTTAGACAGCGTTATGCAGGGTTTTTTCTTCTTCTATGTGCCCTGTCCCTTCAGGACGTAGGCGATCATGGCTTTCCATGTTTCCCTATCCCTGGTGGCTCTGAGCACGCCTTCTCCTGTTACAACGTGCAATCCTCGTTCCGTCATCCACCTGATTAGGTCCTTCAAATATGTTATCCGTTGCTTTCCCCTGTCTCTTTTTCCCTCTATCTGGCCTGTTAGTATCAGATTCTCCAAGCCCTCCTTCCTCATTATGTGTCCTAGAAACTTCAGCTGTCTCTTCCTGATGCTCAGTATTAATTTCTTTCTTGTTTCCGTCATTTCCAAGACCTCATCATTACTCACATGCTCGATCCATGAGATTTGCAGCATCCTTCTGTAGAACCACTTTTCAGTTGCTTCAAGCTTTTCCTTCATCTTTGATGATATTGTCCAGCATTCACTGCCATACTGAAGGACGGACATCACGTAGCAATCCAGTACTCTCCTCTTTGTTTCTAGTGAAATTGTCCTGTTTCTAAATACTTTACTCAACTTCTGGAATGCTTCCTTTGTCATGCCAATTCGCCTTCGGATCTCTGTCTCGCACTTTGCGTCTTCTGTTATAATGCTTCCCAGATATTTAAAATATTTGTACCTGCTTGATTCTGGAATCCCCGACCTGTATTTGGCATATTGGGTTGCCCTTTTTGCTGATGACCATGCATTCAGTTTCTGAAGAAATATAACAAAAGAAAATGTTGTTCCTATTTACATCTGTCATTACCAAAGGCCCATTTATCTAATATTTTCTTTAACTCAGTATTTTGCGCAGTGGTGCAGCGGATATCGGCTCGATACTGGGAATAGGAGAAACGATTTCGAATTCCAGTTTCTTCACTTACGCACAAATACCCATGGGAAAGGTATTAATCTATCTTTTCTTTCTCCAGCTATCGGTTAAACAGTCCTTGTTTGGTAACCGGTCCACCGCAGAAATTAATGGCAACCTACTGCGGGAAAATCTTCTGCCCAGTCTGTCATGTCTCAAAAGAGACATGATCGCCCAAGCATGTATCCCGTATGGCACTTAGCTGGCTGACTGATTTGTCTATACTGCGAAGATGAGCTATTATTTACATTGTTCAGGCTTTTGTCCTAATATTTATTGTCATATTCACAAGGTTTCGGCCGTTGTACGCTCTGGTCTTCTTCAGGTGCTTGGAATTTCGAACTGAACCCTTTATTTCGATCACTAGAATCATTCTCGTTCCATGTGCGATGCCGTTTCCGGATGTCATGTAGATATCTCTCTTGAACTCAACACTAAGTTATTTGTTGAACGTGAAGCGTAGGTCCTTTTTCAGAGTATTGCGAATTGATACAATAATAAAATTGAACGTGAAGCGTAGGTCCTTTTTCAGAGTATTGCGAATTGATACAATAATAAAATTGAACGTGAAGCGTAGGTCCTTTTTCAGAGTATTGCGAATTGATACAATAATAAAATTGAACGTGAAGCGTAGGTCCTTTTTCAGAGTATTGCGAATTGATACAATAATAAAATTGAACGTGAAGCGTAGGTCCTTTTTCAGAGTATTGCGAATTGATACAATAATAATTGGGGGATAATTTTATGCCTCTTGGTAAATTTGTCCCGCATATTATTTTAGCCGACTCGTGTGAATCTGGGTAAAAATTATATAAAACATGGAATGTAAACATCAACAATTAAAAAAAAGGTATTAACAAGACATATCATAGAAGCTGAAGTTATAAACCGTTCAATATAATTTTTTGTCTGTGTTTCTGGAGTACTTACATCCTTTATGTCTAGCGGAGCGAAACGAAACGGTGTTGCGCTCCAAAAGTCCAAGGGAAAAGGGAAAAAAGCCTTTCAGATATTGTGACACGTGTGATTATCGTCGGTGTGAGATTTAATTGAACACTTTCTTTGTCTAGAGAATCATTCCGAGAGATGTTACCATACAGCTATTTTTTAGATGTAATAAAAAAAAAATCACGATTGATTCTGGAAACATCATTTTCTCTGAATTCATTTGAACTATTTAAATTTTTTTTTTCAATTACAAAGTTGTATTGTTTGCCATATGTCATTCAAGTCTGGATATTATTTCTAATATTTAACGTTAATTCCCCCATACATGCACGCGCGTTATACAACCAAATCATTCAATCAAAAATCGGTTTGATTGCTAAATGACAACAAAGAAAGGATATGTATCCAAAGAAAATTCAGTGCTTTTCTAAAACTCAAGACATAAAAAAAAAAATATAAATAAAGCAAAAAAAAAAAAAAAAAAAAATTTGCGAAAGGGTTTCTGCCGTCGAAAATGACGGTAAAAATTTTATATCGACATGGCGTCTAAAATGACGACAACATATACTTACATTAAGACATGAGAAAAAGACCAAACCACTGAGTCAGACAGGAGGGAAATTATATATATATATATATATCCGCTGACATATTTGTTTCGCCGTATCATAGCTCATCAGTACGGTTAGACATCCGATCGCTTCTGGCCAGGATTGAAACCCGACCGCATTGTCATCAGTTGGCGATTCTACCTCTGAGCTATGGGCGTTCGTTATAGGAAGACGGACTTTAGCGTGTTATATACAATGTAAACACACGCCAGTAGCCGAGAGTGTTCAAATTCATTATTGAATGAACGATGCGTAGATGCGTGAGTAGCTACTGTTTTTATAAAGTATACTATTCCTCCATAGTGCTCAATCGAGATGTGCGAACGCATATATATATATATATATATATATATATATATATATATAGTCATCCGCAGACAGATCTGTTTCGCTGTATCACAGCTCATCAGTACGGTTAGACTCCGATTGCTTTTTAACCCAGGATTGAAACCCGACCGAATTGGTGTCAGTCGGCGATTCTACCTCTGATCTATGGTAGAAGGAGGCAGACTTTTTAGCGTGTATATTATCATTATACATGCCCAATAGCTGTGAGTATTCTAATTCATTGCTGAATGAACGATACGTAGATGCTACAACGGTCTTTATTATAATAGAGAAAATTACTAGCTAAATTTAAGAAAAACAAAAGATTTCCTTATTTTTTAAGAGTAGCTCAGTCAATCTATTTTATTTCGCGTGGCAGTGGCAGCATATACGGTGGATTAAAAAAAAATGTTGTTTTCACCGATGAACCTATAGAGTAAAACGGGAAGTAATGTAGGAACTGCGTTAGTCTGTTCTACTCACCCCTCCCGCCTTCCACCATATTCATCTGACCATACCCCAATCGATTTTTACCGTTGTCGATCACTGCAAAACGCTTTGACGTAGAAAACTTTCAGTAATAAAAACCAGATTGAAATAATCATAGAAAGATTTTTCACATTAATTGCTGCGGAATTTTCCAAAAAAAGTAAAACTTACCGACAAGTAATAAGTCATTGCAAGTTATTATTGCGGGTTTTAACTGAATCTAATCTGTTTTATTGTATTTTACTATTGAAGAAAAAGTTAATAAACAAACAAAAAAACAAAAAACAAAAACTATTTATGATTTAACATAATATATATCAGTTATATATTCATATGGATATATTAACCCTCTAGGGCCATTTGTATCATATTTGATACAGTATGAAAACAAGCCTTGAAAGAAATATTTTCCTGAAAATTTTTTTAAGAGAAATATTTTATAAATTTCAAATGAAAGCAGTACTGACTGCTCAGTCAATGAATACCAAATGTTTCCTTATAGGGAAATACCAAATGTTTCCTTATAGGGAAATACTGTAAAATATTATACGAATGGCCCTAGAGGGTTAACAGTTATATTAAGTACTAAAATTTAGTGATATCAGGTTTCTTCTACAGAAAGATGCTGAAAATACACTGAGTGAGCAAGGATGAAATTTTAGAGAAAATGTTTAAGCATCGATGAAGTTTTAGAGAAATTGATTGAGCAATGATGAAGCGTGAGAGAAAATGGGTGAGGAACGATGAAATTTTAGAGAAAATGGCTGAGCAACGATGAAGTTTTAGAGAAAATGGGCGGACAACGATGAATGAAGTTTTAGAGAAAAACGGTAAGCAACGATGAAGTCTTTAAAAAAATTGGTGAGCAGCGGTGAAATTTTAGAAATAATGAGGAAACATCGATGAAGTTATAGAGAAAACGGATGAGCAATGATGAAGTTTTAGAAAAGTCTGTTAGCAACGATTAAATTTTAGAGAAAGCGTGTGGGCAACGATGGCGTTTTAGAGAAAATGTGTGAGAAACAATGAAGTTTCAGACGAAATGATTAAGCCATGATGAACTTTTTGAGAAAATGGGTGAGTAACAAGGATGGCGTTTTAGAGAAAATGTGTGAGAAACAATGAAGTTTCAGACGAAATGATTAAGCCATGATGAACTTTTTGAGAAAATGGGTG
Organism: Ascarosepion bandense; assembly: GCA_037127315.1. NCBI lineage: Eukaryota > Metazoa > Mollusca > Cephalopoda > Sepiida > Sepiidae > Ascarosepion > Ascarosepion bandense. Next base: position 4,984,721 of record JBBBDQ010000871.1, on the reverse strand, counting down.
AGTAACGAGGAGGTTTTACCAAAAATGATTAACCAACAAAAATATTTAGAGAAAATGTATAAGCAACGATGATATTTCAGATGAAATGGGATAGCAACGATGAAGTTTTAGAGAAAATGTGTAAGCAACGATGAAGATTTACAGAAATTGGGTGAGTAACGACGAAGTTTTAAAGAAAGCAAGTAAGCAACGATGAAATTTTAGAGAAAATGTTTGAGCTACGATGAAGATTTAGAGCAAATGGGTGAGCAACGATGAAGTTTTGGAAAAAATGAGTAAGCAACAATGAAGTTTTAGGGAAAGTGGGTGAGCAACGATGCAGATTTAGAGAAAATGGGTGAGTAACGACGAAATTTTAAAGAAAGCGAGTAAGCAACGATGAAATTTTAGAGAAAATAGACAAAAAAGACACTGATGCTTTACATTAGAAAGAGACAGTTGAAATTTCTAGGGACCACAATGAGAAAAGAGGGCTTGGAAAATTTGATACTCCTAATGCAACTTGAATGTAAAAGAGACAGAGGAAAAATGAACACATAACTTGCATAATGAGCTTCTTGTGTAAATGGATGACAGAACTGTGTTTTTTAAGAAAAAGAAAAAGATTACGAAGTGCATGAAATCGTGGAGAGCCACAATCGCGAACGGCCTGATGGGAGACAGTACATAGAAGATATTTTCAGCTTAAAATATACATTTCGCCGTACAAGACTCTACCCTACAAACGTATTTTAAAATGCATTAGAATGGATTTTTTAAAAATGAATTTACTGAACATATACTTTTTTTTTTCACTCTATTAAAAAAAAAAAAGAAGAGGAAAAACGATGCGAGATATTGTCAATTATCTAGCTGAGTAAGTGCTGTGTTTTCAGTAGGTGATTACGGTAACTGAATAAAATTTCCCAGCTAACCATCCATTCATTTCTCTGTTCTCAAATGCAGTCTTTAAACAGCTTGGTGAGACATGCATCCAGTTCTTATTTTTTTTTGTTCAACATTAAAAAAAAAAATATGAGGCGAGCTTGGGGTTAGCCGACCGGAACAAAAATCTTCCATAACCGTAGAATTTAAGGTTCACATTTTATTCTAGGAATATAAGACAATTTAAGCTTCCTTATTTTGTGTTTGCGTGTGTGTGCGCGTGTGTGTATTTTGTAACGTTAAAATCGTGCCTTGTACGCCGACATATACGAGAAATTATAAAATTTATATTCAAAGGGAAATAACTAGTTGTAAAATAGTTAAAGTTTAGTTGTTTCCCTTTAAACAGCTTTGAGTTATTTCCCTTGATTATTATTATTTTTTTTTCAGTTGCCATCATTGTACTGTAAATGTTGGTCAGAAAGAACAAAAAAAAAAAAAAAAAGAAAAAATGTAATTCTCCGATACAATTTTCTTGAAATTGTCTTTATGTTTACAGAAATTATTGTTATTAATTTTGACTATTTTTGATTGTTGCTGTTTATTATAAAAAAAGTCTCTTCCCGATCATATCTTTCTACAGTTTCTTCTTTCTGTTTTTATTATTTGTGAATTCTATTGCAATAATTTCTTGAGTAAAATAGTGGAGAGGTTCCTCGTTGCTTTATCCACGATATTGTGATAAGAGATGTCCTTCTCCTGATCAGGTAAGGCTAGAGAGGCCATTCTGCCCTAATATTTAACCAGTAGCTGCTGGAGAGAAATGTGCAAAGAGAAGGCAACAGCTGAGAAGAGAACTTGAACTCAGGTCAGTAATTCCATTTTCAAACAGGAACAAACAGGGATAAAATCATCTTCTTTTATTTTATTATTTGTGAATTCTATTGCAATAATTTCTTGAGTAAAATAGTGGAGAGGTTCCTCGTTGCTTTATCCACGATATTGTGATAAGAGATGTCCTTCTCCTGATCAGGTAAGGCTAGAGAGGCCATTCTGCCCTAATATTTAACCAGTAGCTGCTGGAGAGAAATGTGCAAAGAGAAGGCAACAGCTGAGAAGAGAACTTGAACTCAGGTCAGTGATTCCATTTTCAAACAGGAACAAACAGGGATAAAATCATCTTCTTTTATTTTATTATTTGTGAATTCTATTGCAATAATTTCTTGAGTAAAATAGTGGAGAGGTTCCTCGTTGCTTTATCCACGATATTGTGATAAGAGATGTCCTTCTCCTGATCAGGTAAGGCTAGAGAGGCCATTCTGCCCTAATATTTAACCAGTAGCTGCTGGAGAGAAATGTGCAAAGAGAAGGCAACAGCTGAGAAGAGAACTTGAACTCAGGTCAGTAATTCCATTTTCAAACAGGAACAAACAGGGATAAAATCATCTTCTTAGGAAAATAAATTGCTGGTGATATTTTTTCTTAAAAAATGTATTGTTCGTATTTTTACTGTAAGACTATATAAGTATACTTTCATGGTGTTTTGACGCCAATTTGGGAGATTGTTCATAGTTCAGACCCCTGATAGGTGCTACAACCGCGGGCCAGGGTGGACCTGGGAATAACAGCAATAAAAGAGTGGTTCCACGCTTCTCAAAACCTCCCAGTTAGATGCCTTACTGCCGGATGAAGTTTATGGTCACACCCAGGACGCGTCAGTAATATAAAATATTAAGACCTCTTCCACCCCCCCCCCACATAACTGTTAAAAGCACATTTTTATAGTACTTCTGACCGTCTCAGTCGGAACTGAATGTTTTTTGTATGATGGCCATTATTTTGTTGGGTACATCGTGATATTTTGGAAAATGCTACAATTCAAATTCAAATATGTGCGTCTCATTTATTTGACGTCGTGTGTAGGACGTTTTCACAGAAAAGCGTTAAAAGAGTAAACCAAACTTGTGCTTATTATTATTGTATTTGTATATATCACACTCCACGCATATCTATTGAACATGTGAAGAGGCTCATTCCTTGTTTCCTGTTTAGGATGCAGTTTCCGGTTTTCTCTTTTCCAATCTTTTTCACTCTTTTCTCTCTTTATTTGTTTTTTCAATTGGAGTAGATAGACTAAACTATCGCCCGTTTCACACTCCACCCATGTCTATTGAACAGGTGAAGAGGCTCATCCCTTGTTCCCTGTTTAGGATGTGGTTTCCGGCTTTCTCTTTTCTATTCTTTTTATCCTTAAGTAGCCCCCTGTTCATCAGTGGCGTTATCGCCTTGCTTGGATGATATGATTAAAAAAAAATATATATAATTTTAATTTTAATTTTAAATACCATCTTCTGCGATGAAACGTATTTTGTTTAATATTGTACTTTTGTATAATGACAGCCTCGTGTATTTCAGGCTTTCCTTGCAGTGAGTGATGTATAATATTTTTCTTTTATCTATTTATATTTATCTTATGATGATGGTTGTATTGTAGTTGTTTTTGATTTGATAGACAATGTGTCTACGAGTAAGGCGCGTGTATAGCCCATGTAAATATTGTTTGCCCTTTTGTGATTAATAGCATTAGAGATGCAATCTCCCAACAAGAACGAAGATTTCATTAAAAAACAAGCAAACAAACCCCCAAAAGATTACTTTTTACTGATTGTTTTTTTAGGTTCTGTGTTATTACTTCCGGAGAACGACGCAGCTCTGAGGCAGTCTAGAGACAGTCGAGACGCAGCGTAACTATACAGATCAGATGTACACTTCTATCTGCTGATGACTAACACTCTTACTTGTATATATGTTTTGTTATTCTATTATACTGTTTGAACCTACCTTCTTGTTTCCGTGTCTTTCTTCTTTACCCTAACAGGCCACAACAACTCGGTGACAAAGATTTCGCCACAACAGTTAAAAATCAAAAGAGGAAATTAGGTATTTCCATGAGTTTCCTACCAGAGAACTAGGCGCAATTTTCAAAACATTTGAAAAATAGATTTTTGGGGTACCATTTCGTTCGTATAAAATGATTGAGTAACTAGAAACGGGCCGTTTAAAACGACATTCATTTCACTATTAATGGATTAAATCAAATGTTGAGACAAAGTAATTTTTTATACTTACTGCCCACCTCCCACGACAAAAGGCCCTTTGACTATTTTCACTTTGTAGCATTTAGTCCTGATGTATTCTTTTCGGGTAATAAAAATGCATTTAAAAAGAATCAAAGCAAGTGAAAGATATAGTGTACAGTCAGTTTGTCAGTATTTGTTTTTTTAATCATATCAACCCGAGCAAGGCGGTAACGCCACTGATGTGCCGGGGGCTACATAGGAGTGAAAAGATTGGAAAAGAGAAAACCGGAAACCGCATCCTAAACAGGAAACAAGGGATGAGACTCTTCATCTGTTCAATAGACGTGGGTGGAGTGCGAACCGGGCGATAGTCTAGTCTATCTACTCCAATTGAAAAAAAAAGTTAGAAGATTGGAAAAGAGAAAACCGGAAACCACATCCTAAACAGGAAACAAGGGATGAGACTCTTCATCTGTTCAATAGACGTGGGTGGAGTGTGAACCGGGCGATAGTCTAGTCTATCTACTCCAATTGAAAAAAAAAGTTAGAAGATTGGAAAAGAGAAAACCGGAAACCGCATCCTAAACAGGAAACAAGGGATGAGACTCTTCATCTGTTCAATAGACGTGGGTGGAGTGTGAACCGGGCGATAGTCTAGTCTATCTACTCCAATTGAAAAAAAAAAGTTAGAAGATTGGAAAAGAGAAAACCGGAAACCGCATCCTAAACAGGAAACAAGGGATGAGACTCTTCATCTGTTCAATAGACGTGGGTGGAGTGTGAACCGGGCGATAGTCTAGTCTATCTACTCCAATTGAAAAAAAAAGTTAGAAGATTGGAAAAGAGAAAGCCGGAAACCGCATCCTAAACAGGAAACAAGGGATGAGCCTCTTCACCTGTTCAATAGACGTTAATAGCTATACGTGATAAATACTTGGGGGAAAATGTCTCTCCACAACTTCCTCACTTAAATAACTGTTCACTTTCAGTTTAGTACTACACGTGGTACAGGCTTGAACGATCATGTCTCAAAGGAGACATGACTGACTAGGTCGAAGATTTTCCTACAGTAGGTTGTCATTACTTTCTGCGGTAGACCGGTTGCCAACCAAGGCTATAGAACCCAATCTGTTCTGCTATTCAATCCATAGCTGGAGGGAGAAGAGATGGATTAATATATTTCCTAAGGGTATTTCAACTCAGCTCTCCGATTTTTCATATCTATTGATATTGGAAATAAACAGATAGCTTGGAAAATATGACTTCGGCTGTACTAATGTGACTAACTCGATATGAATTTTTAATAATATTTTCAAATTAAAGAAGTCAATGTTTTACTTGCTTTCATTTTCACCCAAAAATAAAAAATCTTCCAGGACTATAAATGTTAACCTTTTAATGATCTGATTGACCAGTGTCGGCGAAAACGGGTTAACCGATTTCCGGTTGCTGTTTCTAACTTTTAATAAAGAGCCATAACTCTTTGGTGTCACTTAGAGAAGCCGATCTGATCAACAGTCACACAATATCGAGGTATTTGCCATACCATACCACTCATGTGTACTGATACAGGCTTGGGCAATCATATCTCTGATCTTGCATGAATTACTGGTGAGCAACCCTGAGACTACATTATGTTTTAGTCTTAGGCATCTTCTTGTCAGTGTGTATACACATAAACAACAGATCCGTTAAGTGCCTTACGTGAAACACGCTTGGGCGATCATGTCTCGAAAGAAACATGACTGACTGGGCAGAAGATTATCCCGCAGTAGGTTGTCATTGCTTTCTACGGTAGACTGGTTGCCAGCCAAGGCTATAGAAGCCAATCTGTCATGTTATTTAAGCCATAAATGGAAGGAAGAGACGGACTAATACCTTTCTCACGGGTATTTGCCCGTAAGTGAATGCAGTGAATTCAACTGAAATTCGAACTCGGCTCCCCGATTTCTCGTTCCGAGCCGATATCCACTGCACCACAATAGATATGAAAATTATTTTGACTTTTCTACTTAAAACCAAAATCTTATGACATATGCAATGAAAAGAATAAGAATAAACCTGTAAACAAAAATCAACTACTTTCACTCAACCTTTCTTTTTTCAATATTCGTGGAATTCGTTCCAATTTCTGTGGTATAGCATCTTTTCTTCTGAAACGATCTCCAGATGTCTTCTCACTCCGCGAAACTAATTTAAGTTCTTTTATCGCTACCAATGAACTCTTTGTGCCAGGCAATCTTGGTCTTTGTCGAAAAGGTTCGAGGATACAAATCGATGGTCTTCGTTTTTATATCCGGAAAAACCTTCAAAATTGCAAGGGAATTGTTACTTGAATCTCAAGTTAATTCTTCCACGTGCTTTCGACTTTCTTTATTGCACCCTGTTGACTATCTCGTTTTCATTATTGATCTACTTCTTTCTAACGATATAGAATCTGATGTTCCCCCTTTCTTTCTCTCACCCCCTCTCTCTCTCTCTCTCTCTCTCGACTCATCTGCAAACATTTTTGGGTTTGTTGATTTTAACGCTCATCACGTCATGTGGCTTAAGTATTCTAATGTTACTAATGGTAGAAGTATTCCGAATTATTTCGTTGCTCAGTCCTATGTCAAATAGTCGACTTCCCTACCCGTGTCCCTAATAAATATGAACAACAAACTTCTTTATTCATTTTCCTTACCTCCTCTAGCTCTTGTCGTGTACCACAGTTCTGTCCTCTGAGCAATTCAGATCACGAATTAGTCTCTGTTGATATTTCTTTTGAGTCGGCTATTAGTAAAGAACCTACTATTCACAAAACTTTTTTCTGTGACTAGTATACTGATTGGGATTCATTTTGTGGCTTTCTTCTGATTTTTCTTGGCTTGATATTCATTACCTTCCTATTGAGAATTTACCACATAGGTTTCTTCTTAGGTTAAAGCCTACATCGATGCTTTTTATACCCTTTCGGAAATACAAGGTGGAACTAACATTTTCTTAGATCACATCGGTCTGTTCAGCCGCTGTATCCTATTCCGGGTGTACAAGCATGATCATTCTGATCACAACAGACGCCTATTTCTGTACGCTCATAACAATTGTAAACCTGCCCTTCAAGTAGCTAAGTCTTTTTTTGCTGATAGAATGAGGCACCATATAGCCTCAAACAAGTCTGGTCTACTGATGGTTTTGTGATAGTGTCTTAAATAAGAGAAAGTTTTCTATCTCTTGTCGCTTCACTGAATTTAAGATATACTGACATCTATTTATAAAGCAGAATGACTTTCTAGTAAATTCTTTTAAAATTCTATTCTTAACTTATGTAGCGCTTCTTCATTTAACTTTCTACTTAAAGCTGAGCCTCTATTATGCATATAACTCCGTCCATGGTTCCTCTTATCATCTCTAAAATGGATCCCCTCAACAGCAGGTGGTTTTGATGGTATCCATGCAATGGTCTTTAAGAAATATTCTCCTGAACTGGTTCGTGTTCACTCTAAACTCTACAATAAATGCCTTGCTGCATCTTGTTTTTCTGCTTTTTTAGCAATCGTCTTCTGTGGTTTGCAGTCTAAGAAATCAGGCAAAATGTCTGATCCTTCTAACTACCGGTCCAAATGGAAAGGAATTCCACAGCCGGGAAGTGCGAGAAAAGAAGCTGATAGAATAGAATTTGCCTTCTACTTCTTTCTATGCGTTGTGGTTCAGTGGATATCGGCTCGGAACGAGAAATCGGGGAGCCGAGTTCGAATTCCAGTTGAATTCATCGCATTCACTTACGCGCAAATACCCTTGGGAAAGGTATTAATCCGTCTCTTCTCTCCAGTTATGGCTTAAATAACAGGACCCTTTATAGCCTTGTCTGGCAACCAGTCTACCGCAGAAAGTAATGGCAAACTACTGCGGGATAATCTTCTGCCCAGTCAGTCATGTCTCTTTCGAGTCATGATCGCCCAAGCGTGTTTCACGTATGACACTTAACTGACTGACTTCTTTCTGGTAAAGTAAGATGTACGCTAATCAACTCTGAATTGATTAAGCATCTCACCTGGCAAGGTCTTCTTTTAAATAAGTAACATGTCTTTCGCCTCTCTAGATCAACTGCTGGTGTATTAACGATTATTGCTGAAAGAGTTTCTCAAGATTTAGATAAAAATGACGAAGCTCGATCTGTTACTCGAAGGCATATGGCAAGGATTAGCATACTGGTCTTTTTTTTTTTTTCAAGTTATTATATTCTTGGTCAGACTTTTGAACTGAGTGAATCTTGCTTATCAAATCATGAAATTAAAGTTATCTTGAACGACCACTCTTCTGAGTCTTTTCGCATTAATGCAGGCGTTCCCATGACCTACAGCTTGTTGCTAACTGGGTCAAGACCTGGCGTGTTAATTTTAACGACTTCAAAACGAAACAGTACTCTATTAATCGCCTGAGAGAACCCATTTTTATGACTAATATTAATCTTCAGGAGAGTGACTCGTTGCGTCTTCTCTTATATTGAACTAGCAGTATAGCGTTGCTCGGGTGTAATGAAAGCTTTAAAACTAATCCATGGTTCTGAAGCTCAGACTCAGCCTAAAGAATATTTGTGCGAAGTTTGGTGAGAATCGGATAAAAATTGCGGATTTGTATAAATCTATATATATATATATATATATATATATATTATCGATTTTCTGCACTATTGTAAGAACTGCAACCTTGAAACTTCTGAATATCGTTTCTTATGTCTTTGTCTATGAGTGTATCAAGTTTGATTAAAATCGGACCAATCCTTCTATAACCCGATTTTTTCGATTATCGATTTTCGATATTTATCCGGGGTACCTCGACACAAAATCTAGCTAAGAACACTCGCAGACGCTTATGGCACAACTGTGTGAATTTTCAAGAAAATCGGTTCAGCCATTTAGGAGTCTATAGGTAACGGACACACACACACACACACACACACACACACACACACACACACACACACACACACACACACACAGTTCAATTTCTATTTTTAAGTTTTCTGTTAGAAAGGTTGGTTCATTTTATTGTGGTAGACCATTTTTCTCTCCAGAACCTATCTTACACATAAGTATATCATTCAGCCATGCTTTGAAGATCGTTGCCAGATATGGTCTAGTGCTCCTTCTATCTATTTCAAGATAATTGATAAACTCCAAAGAATAATCTGAAATCTCATTTTTTCTTAGCTGGCATTTCCTTTCTCACCGACGTAATGTATCTTCTGTGTGTCTTTTTTATAAATACTTTCATGGTAATTGTTCTGATTAACTTTCCTCTAGGTACCTAGATTCAATGAATTTAAGAACAGCATTAGATTGGTAACATGGCATCATCAGTTTACAATTAAAATGGCTAAATGCAATTCGATGCTAACTGTGTCTTTTCTAGCTTGTAGAGCTCACTTTTGTCTTTTTTATACTCATTTCACACCAAGCAAGGCAGGACCGCCACTGGTTCGCAGGGGGTTACAAAAAACAAGTTACAGGGGATATCGAAGAAAAGTTAAGAGATGTATGGGAATCAAGTAGATAGAAGATAGCAATTGATGTTCCATTTAAACTTTTGGAGATTGTAGCTATCAGGGACCTAGGCGATCATGGCCTTCCACTTTTGCCTCAGAGCCACCAGGGATAGGGAAAAGTGAAAGGCCATGATCGCCTACGTCCTGAAGGGACAAGGCACATAGAAGAAGAAGAAGAAGAAGAAGAAGAAGAAGAAGAAGAAGAAGAAGAAGCTATCCGGGAGGCAAATAAACAGTAGGGAGTTCCACAAAAGGGAAATATGAGAAAAGAAGCACTTAGAATAGAAGAGGAGATTACCTTGAACTATTTTCACTGTAAAACGGTGGGAATTAGTAATCCGAGTAAATACATGTGGTCGGAGGAACCAAGGAAAAAGACTCGCCGGAGACGTTGCCATGAAAATACTTGCAGAAAAGGCAGAGGGAAGTCACATAACGTCGGTGAGAAAGTGGCTGAAGATGAGCTGCTAAGTCAGGATCGATTATATTGCAGATCCTTCTTTGGATTTTGTCGAGAAACTCAAGGTGAATTTAAATGCAATGTCAATCGTTAACGCCTATCTTCCTAACTGCTATTCTTTTACTGTTCTTGCTCTTTAATGTTTTTCTTTTTACTTATTCTTTCACACTCTGTAACGCCATGTATTTTAGTGGCTTTATTGCCTTTGCGTAGAATGAAATGATTAAGAAAATATTTTTTAATGTTTTTGTTCCTTAATAATGTTTACCTTTCACGCTCACTCACCCTTTGCATCTTAGTGATTTTATTGCCTTGATTGGATTGAAATTATTAAAAACAAACAAAAAAATCGCTTGCGTTACCAAGTTATTTTGACCTTCTTCCAAACTAAGAATTCAAGAGGAATTTCTAACCGCGCCTTAATTATTAGATGCCCCGACTTATTATGGGAACGCATTTGTTTTTTCTTCATGTGCCGCATCCCTTTATGGCGTAGGCGATCATGGACTTCCACTTTCCTATATCCCTTGTCTCTCTCAATATTTTTCCTCGTGGTATCTTTCCCATACCCCACTCCGCCATCCACCTGCTCAAGGCCATCAAGTATGTCTCGAGTTGCTTTTCCTTGTCTCTCTTTCTATGCGTCCCGTGAGTATTAGATTTTCTAAACTCTCTTTCCTCATTACGTGTCCCAGAAACCTCAGCTGTTTCTTCCTGATGCTAGGCATCAGTTTCCTTTTCGTTTGCATCCTCTCTAACACCTTGTCGTTGCTCACATACTCGGTCCGTGGTATACTCAGCATCTTTCTGTAGAACAGCATTTATGTTACCTCGAGTTTTTCGTTCATCTTTGAAGAGATCTTCTATATAGGTGGACTGATATCATATGACAGTCAAGTACTCTTTTCTTTGTTTTCAACGAAATCTTCCTGTCTCCCAATACTTCGCTTAGCTTTTGAAATGTGTCCTTGGCCATGCTGAAACGTCTTCGGATCTCAGTGTCATGGTCGAAACTAAAACATTTGCCAACTTCTCAGGATATGATCACTTTGACTCGATGTTGGACTTGCTTTTTGTCTTTCATTTCAGTCATTTTGTTCGTTTTTTTTTAGATTCTTCTTTACATTTTCATAATTTTCTTCATAAGAACTGCATTTATTGACTTTTGACTATTTTCACTTTCATTAATTTGGCCCCTATTGTATTTTTTTCGAAACCGAAATGATAACAATTCTCGCTATTGTAATAAATACTTATACCGAATGGAACGAATATAGTATGATCTGAAGAAATGGGCCAATTTAGCTCATAGAAATAAATTATAATGTATAACCAATCTAAATGATGTCTTGAGTTTTCCTACATAAATATCATATTGCTCTGGATAACATCCATTGAGCTCTCTATACAGATATAACACTTAATATTTGATATTAAGAAGATCTTGTTGAATTATCCTTGCCATTCACGGACTTGACATAATTACCTATATATAAAAGTCTGCCTCCTTCTACCGAGCGCCCGTAGCTGAGAGGTAGAATCGCCGACTGACGCCAATTCGGTCGGGTTTCAATCCTGGGTAAAAAGCAATCGGCTGTCCAACCGTACTGATGAGCGAAACAGATCTGTCTGCAGATGACTATATATATATATATATATATATATATATATATATATATATATATAATTTCGAATTCTTCATTCGTTGAATAGCTATTTCAATGAGAAAATGCTCGCTTCTTCAGCAACGATGCCTCTGTAAACAGATAATACTATTTAAATCAAGCACTCCACGTGGATCATTTTTAATATTAATAAAATGAATATTAATAGGATCAGTTTATTGGAATTTTGTCTATATGCTCTTCCTTTTCATACTATCGGCCATAATTATTAGGCCACCTAATAAAAAAAAACGATGTATTTTATAGTATTTTTAGAATATATATTGACAAGTGGATAATTCTAAATGAAAATAAAATGGTTCTTTTCTTATTATTACTTTGTAAAATTTTACAAGGCAGCCAGGAAGCCTTTTGCTTCGGCCAGCCAATAAGAAGATACTAGCATGGGGAAGTGATAAAAAAACTGGAATCTAGAATAGTTCGTTTTATGCACATGTTATTGTGCAATATATATATATATATATATATATATATATATATATAAATTCCAAATTCTACATTTCAGTGAAAAAATGCTCGCTTCTTCAGCAACGATGGCCATGTAAGCAGATAATACTATTTACATCGAGCCTTCCACCTGGATCATTTTTAATATTAATAAAATTAATATAAATAGGATCAGTTTTTGGGGATTTTCTCTATATGCTCTTCCTTTTTGTATTTAATATTTAACATCATCAAGTATATCAGACGGTATGAACGGATCCTACACAAAATTAATAGACAAAACTTGTCTATATTATTCAATGAAACCTGCATTAATATATATATATATATATATATATATACTTCTTTCCTTTCAGGTTCATGGTTTTGGATTAGTTTGTTTTGTTTTTTCTTATATCATAATGTAAGATACTCAATAGATAGTAGGTACATCTATATATATGTTGCTGTCTTTTTAGATAGCATATTGACAAATATTATGACGGCATGGCCCACTAGTAATAATATGATTAATATTAGTGTTTGAGTTAAGAGAAAAAAGTAAAATGTTTTATGTACTAAAGTTCACTTAAGGTAGATGGTAAGATATTTAATACGAATGAGGTGTAGTATGAGTTCAAGACGAGCTGGTACCAAATGAGGATTAAGGATAAGATAAAGATTGACTCTTGACTTGAAGAGGTTAAGATTGTAGCGTTGAAGAAAGCGCTGGTGTGTGTTCCCCGAAAGAAAAGCTGATCCTACTAGCAGAGCTAGCGTAGCGTGTTTTAGACATAAACATTTCAACTGGTGGAACTGAAGAACAAATCTTATCTCTGCATTAGCCCTGGAAATAGTGTCAGAGTATCGAGAGTCCTGCGAGATTTCGGCTGTGGGAAAAGAGGCTGCTGTAGGGGGACTTCGTTAATCCTTTGTGGCACAAACACAATAAATACAAGACTTACGCTGATCGATTATCTCAGATTCCTACACAATATTTAAACAATTCCAAACAAGGAATAAGATAACGATGAAGCCAATGTAACCAACCAACGATAAAACATGTATTAACGAATGTACAAAATGTTGGTATTCATGTATTCAAACATACACACCGTAGTATTGGCGCTAGAGGGTGTCGTCAGTGATGTCTTTGCGTGGATCACTAGGGGTTTCGAGTCTTTCAACATCACACCCCCTCACCGTGCTGACCCGACCAGAGATGATCAGTCTCTGGTCCACCTTCAATAAGCGCTTTCAGACACTGGAAAACTTTATTTAGTTTGGGCCCGGTACGAAGTCTTGAAAATGCTTCCGATTGGCGACAGACAGAGCCACTTTACATTAAGAGGCGAACCGTTTTTACAGTTACATTAAGAGGCCACTTTATATTAAGAGGCGAACCGTTTTTACAGTTACATTAAGAGGCCACTTTACATTAAGAGGCGAACCGTTTTTACAGTTATATTAAGAGGCCACTTTATATTAAGAGGCGAACCGTTTTTACAGTTACATTAAGAGGCCACTTTATATTAAGTATTGGTACAGAAAGCATGCAAAACAGTTGTCAATAGTTATGTAGAAGAAAGAGTTTTTACCCATAGACTGCAGAGAAGTTGAATATTCTTAGAAAGAAAGTCACTTGTTGAATGAAAGTTAAGATTCAGGTTCAATGTAATAAAGTCTGTTTCAAATGAAAGAATTGTTCATGAATTGGTTGTAAAATGCATAAGTGTTCTTAAGTTTAGAATAGATCAACAGTTCTTAAACAGAATGTTAAACTTAGTGGCCACTGCTAATTTAAACAGTGTAAGTATGCTACAGAAGGATGCTGCGGATAGGTAGGTTTCTTCAATAAACAATTATCGATTTGCGTTCAGCATATACATTTGCACGGAATTAAGGATGTTTTGGAAAGATTTGAAGGGGTAAAGGCCTTCGGGAAACAAAACAAAAATTTACCTTTTTGTGTTTATTTTATTTTATTTTGTGTTGTTATTTTTTGTGCTTATTATTCAACCTTCACAGCAATTTGTCAAGTCAATGATTAAAAACAAACTAACAAAAAACAAAAAAACAAAAAACAAAAAAAAACAACAAAAAAAAACAACAAAAAACAGTTTCAAGCCAATGAATTCCTTAGGTCTTAATGAAAACAACCTTTCTCAGATTGGCGCTATAAGATCGCGACGTTGTAGTAGTCGTCATAGCGCACGTAGATAATTTGTCGTTATTTTTATCAAACTTATCAAGACCAAAATTTCTTCAGTCTTTAAGGATAGCTAACAAATAAAGTAATCCTTATTCAATCTCGGCGTCATTTTGCCTGGCGGGAATTACACAATAAAAGTGATAAATGATTCCCGTTGACCACATCAGCATGCAATCACCTGTGCAATATCTCACGACACATGTGCACAAGCATCTCGATCAATTATTCATTATTTTCCTGTTGCAACTTTACAACAAAGAAAGAGAAATCTCACAGATAAAATAATAAAGATATTAGCATGAAAATACGGTGAAGAAAATCCCACCTATCGATAGGATTTTATACGAATGAACACTCTAGTTTATTGTGCTTTTAACTAAAGACATTTCTCAACATTTCGAATAAAAAATAGCAAAAATGTTTTTAATCAAAAAAGCCTTTCTTTTTTTTTCTTTTTTGCTTAAGATAGTTACCCAAAACATGGACACTGTTTTTCGGATCTGAACAGACATAGATCCGAAAAAATAAACCGAAACAATAAACTAATTGGAAGCATAGTTTAAGTGACGCGGGGAGAGTTTAAAATTCAACCCTGGCACTGAGTTGGCAGAATTAATGATAAATAACTAATGAAATGAAGGCAAAAATATTAATTCAAATGTAAAAAAATAAAGATCTCTTGAACAGAGCTAAATAGGAAAATATTAGATATTAATGTCTCAGGGAACGTAATCAGGTCACAAGATTCATCTATACGTGTGATTGCGTGACTTTAACGATTAAAGAAACGTCTAAAAGTAACATTGAAAACCCCAGGAAGATGCACCAGATAGAAGAACCAGATAGACCAATTAACAATCAGTTAAAGATTTAGAAATGCAGTCTTTTCTTAATTTTAATCGGTTTCACCACAAGAAGGCAGTAAAGCCACTAAGACACATGGGGTAACTGAGTGTGAAAGAATTATGAACAAAAACATTCATTAATAATGAGCAAGAAGAAAAAAAGAGTAATCAGAATAACAGTAGATAGAGCTGGAAGGGTGTTCCACAAGCGAGAAGCGCGAGAAAAAGAACCTGTTAGCATAGCATTTATGGCTACACCTAAACAGCTCAACTGTAAATTCATGAGATCTCGAAGCGAGGCTAGTACTACTTTTGTGGAAAAACATATCCAAGCATTGACTGTAGTGCCAGTCATCTCCTAGTCATAGGTAAACTAATGATGTAATTACGAATATCAAAGAAACCTAATACATCTAAATGATAATACTAGAGAATGACTCAGTTTGAAATCAAACGTATGGTAAGATAGAATATAAACGCTTAAACATCAGTAAGTTAAAATCGAACCCCTTAAGGGAAGCACTAGTGACATCGGAAAAAGAGCTCATCCCAAAGGAAGACAGACAAAATAAAACATGTCAGTGGTAACTTAAATTCTCGAACGAATGAAGAGGGGAAGATAATATCAAGCCAGAGCAGAAAAACAGTAATTTAAGCAAAGATAGCAGAAAGAAAAATAAGCAAGAAAAAGGTGAATGGCTCAAAGAGAAAGCTGCTGATAGGAACATTACAAAAGAAATAAAGAAATACCAAGACAAAAAAAAAAAAAAAAAAAAAAGATGCTCAAAATCTAAAAATGGACTCTCATAATAGAAAAAGCAAAGATCAGCGATGAACAAATACACAAGAAAGGTCAAACTAATAAGGGAATAAAACAGATAAGAACTTTTGATATTAATGTCTGAGATACTGGTTTTAAGTAGAGACAAAGATGCAAGACAAAATGACATTGTAATAAAGAAACTGTCAACCTCAGGCGTTTTCACGATCGATAAGTCTACTGAAATAATAAATGAAATATATAACAGCGGTGAAATACCAGAAGCTCTTAGTTAAACATATCTATACCTATAATTAGGATTTTAATTTACATAACGAGTGGCAGATATTTTGGAAATAGCATAAGGATTGTGATTTTGTTAAGAACACCGGAAGGAGAAAGACAATCTTTATAATCTGAATTCTATCGGAGCGAGCAATATAAAGGCTGAATAGACTATAGTTATGTTTCATAGATGACAAAACGTATTATATTTACCTCATCTCCCTATTGAAACGTTATGTGACACAGGGTCGACTTTAGAGTGGGGAGCTCGAACGCGTACGCTTGGGCTAGGAACAAAATTTGCACAGCTTTCGCAACGGTCGGTTGTGCTGGCCTAGGTGGCCACCGAGCCACCCCTCAGGTGAAATGGGGTGGTTCAGCCTCAGGTATCTGTTTCCCGTGATCGAACACTTACCAGTGTGTATTTTTATCAGAAGCCTATTTGTTCTCGGAAAAGTGAGTTTGATCCTCACTAGGTGCTCTCTACTTTCGGCATTGTTCTACATCTAAGCTAGGCTTACCAAATCTTGATTACAATCGATTATTTTGATAATGTACGACACAAAGACCTACTCGAAATACAAGGAGAGCTTGATTTACACGGGAAAAGATATTTTAACGATACGTCACGTTTTCTCAGTGGAAAAATATACCAGTATCGGAGTTCAGTAAATGAAGCAAAATAAAAATAGAAGCAAGTCAAGAATAATTTTTTTGATCAGATTTATTTAACGAGAGGCAATCTCAAATGAACTAAAATAACAACAGGGTTTTATTATAGTCGAACGTATTCTTAACAAGGTGGATGTACTATGCTGATATTAGACAATATGTATGAAATACAAAAGTATACTCACAAGTACAGGTCGTA
The DNA here is from genome assembly GCA_037127315.1 of Ascarosepion bandense. NCBI lineage: Eukaryota > Metazoa > Mollusca > Cephalopoda > Sepiida > Sepiidae > Ascarosepion > Ascarosepion bandense. Next base: position 4,967,706 of record JBBBDQ010000871.1, on the reverse strand, counting down.
CATTATGAAGAGCTTTATCTATCTGAAAGGTCTGTGATGTTAGGGATTGTTCTTGTTAATTTTTTTATAAAAAAACGATCAGTGGAAGGTTTCATAAAGCCATTTACATCTCTGCTATACGATAGAAATTCAAGTAAATAATGAAATAAATGATTAACGTAAATCTTCCACTATTTTTCAGAGCTTATAAGGATTGTGATTTAAAAATAAAAAGAAAAAACACGGTGTTTAACAACATCCAATGATATTTCGATGTGTTTAAAAACGGCATAAAATGATATAAAAATCTTAGATCTAAACTTATTTATAAATGGAACTTTGTCTGTGTGTCCGTTACCTATAGACTCCGAAACGGCAGAACCGATTTTCTTGAAAATTTACACAGTTGTACTATAAGCGTCTGCGAGTGTTCTTAGCTAGGTTTTGCGTCGAGGTACCATCGATAAATATCGAAAATCGATAATCGAAAAAATCGGGTTATAGAAGGAGTGTTCCAATTTGATACATTCATAGACAAAGACATAAAAAACGATATTCAGAAGTTTCAAGATTGCAGTTCTTAGAATAGTGCAGAAAATCGATAATATATATATATATATATATATATATATATATATATATATATATAAGGCAAAATGCTTGTGTGTGTTTCTGTTTATCTGCCTGTATGTCTGTATTTTTTCAGCCCTTTTATTTTAGCATTTGCTTCGGGTTTGGCTCTAAGTAGGTATAATTGTAGTTCTTAGTCTCAGCCATGATACCATTTACTCAGAGAACTTATTTAGCCTTCAAAATTCAATTTACGACGAAAAAGACTTATTTGATATTAATACCAAAATTCGACTTACATCCATTCATTTTTCTTTCAGTCTACTGTTTCACTTTAACTGGAAACAACTATTGCCTTTTAGTTTTTCGTGCCAATGTCCAAAGAGTCTGAGCTCCAGGACCATGGGATAGTTTTAAAGCTTTCATTACACCCGAGTAACGTCGGGTTATACTGCAAGTAAACAAATAAAGTTAAGCAAGAAGCAACTATAAGAAGACAAAATACATAGGTGTCAACAAAAGAGACAGCGTATAGCGTAGAGCTACACATTGGGGATGTCAGAAAGAGTCAGGTACAAATATTCAGCTACCCGGTTAGATAATGAAAAATGTGACATAGAAATGTAAAGACGCATTGGAAAAAAGAAAGTGGTCTACCAGAAATTGAGCAAAGTATTAAGTGATAGGAAAATTTTTATTTAGCATTAAAGAAAAAAATCACTTTTATAGATGAGATATTTCATAGTAGTTCAGCAATATTTTCTTTAAAATAACGAAATTTTTCTAAGAAATTAAATAATGAGATCTAGTAACGGTTAGAAAGAAAGACCCACCAATACTGGAAAGAGAGATACGGTCAGTCAGTTAAGTGCTATACGTGAAACACGCTTGGGCGATCATGTCTCGAAAGAGACATGACTGACTGGGCAGAAGATTATCCCGCAGTAGGTTGCCATTGCTTTCTGTGGTAGACTGGTTGCCAGCCAAGGCTATAGAACCCAATCTGTCCTGTTATTTAACCCATAACTGGAAGGAAGAGACGGATTAATACCTTTCCCAAGGGTATTTGCGCGTAAGTGAATGCAATGATTTCAACTGGAATTCGAGCTCGGCTCTCCGATTTCTTGTTCCGAGCCGATATCCACATCCCGAGATACGGTACTGGACTTTTAAAATTTAATTTCCTGAAAAAAAAAATGTTTTAATAGAAAGTTTTTATAAATTTCAAACAAACGTCGCAGTCAAGGAATGTCAAATGTTTTTCTGTAAAGAAACGCTTATATAATACATTTGGTATTTACTCGCCTTCCAACGGTAACGTGATATGGCAAAAGGCCAATTTAAAGTGGGGAGCCCAAGCGTGTGCACAGGAGGCAAATTCAAAAAATTGCCCAATCCCCGCAACCAACGTAGCAGTAGCGTCGATATTCCACCGACCCTCCATCGTTGGTGCGATGAGGGAAGTGCCGTTGCCGGGCTGGAATCTTTGGGACCAGTAATCCTTCATTTATGTATTGTGTTCTGACTGAAGACAGAAACGCATGCGAGAGATAAAATGTAGTTTGTCCGCCAGAAGGTAGATGTTACACTTACTGTTTAATTGCCGCCCAGTGGAAGGTTTCATAAAGCCATTTACGTCTCTGTTTAGAACTGCGATGAAATGTCTATACGATAGAAATTCAAGGACATAATGAAATAAATGATTAACGTAAAACTTCCACTATTTTTCAGAGCTTATAAGGATCGTGATTTAAAAATAAAAATAAAAAACACGGTGTTTAACAACATCCAATGATATTTCGATGTGTTTAAAAAAGGCATAAAATGATATAAAAATCTTAGATCTAATCTAAACTTATTTATAAATGGAATTTTGTCTGTGTTTGTGTGTGTGTCCGTTACCTATAGACTCCGAAACGGCTGAACCGATTTTCTTGAAAATTTACACAGTCCCCACTGTTTAGGGCAATGAAGAAGATATTGCTACGGGCAGGTGTTTCCTGTGACCAGACACCTCGCTATAATATTTGCAGTTGAACTTTGCCTGAAGACTAAGGCACAACTGAGTTACGCTCTGCCAAAAGACAAAGACCTAATTAAGAGAGGAAATATAGATTTCCCGCCTTAAAACAGATACTATACTTTGATCCCAACTCGATTACCATGAGGTGATGGAAAGTGTAACTTGTGTAGTACTTGGCTACCTGACCACTGAATATCAAATATTTACTTATAAGGAAGCAGTTAATATTAGCATTATCGCTACCATTTCAAGATTCACCCTGTTGATATCTACTTTATCAAGATTATACGACTGAATGCCTTTTTTTTTTAAATAAATATGTTTGGTGCATTTGTTAATTGACTTGTAATAATGACAATTTGATGTTAAATTATGTTAAGATCGGCTCCATGTTGATAAGAGATGCATTCATTAGAATAAAAGATCATTTCCTGTTTAGTTTGTGTTTAAAGTTTGTGTGGAAATGATAGGACTGATAAGAGGCAACGGGGGAAAACGATAAGGAAGAATTGAATTAAGGCAGAAATTGGAAATTATCAACACAAATTTTGAAGAACCTAATAGAGCCGCAACATTTGGCAAAGCCGTGTTTATTATTGTTTTCTTTTGAAAGCTGCGAAAATGCCTAGGAACAGACAGAGATAAGGATAAATACAGACAGACGCAGTAAACATTTATGAATAAAAATACATCAATCCATCAGTTTTAACAAACGCAGCTATACATATGCTTATACATAAATTATAAAGCATACATGCTTTCCTGCATTTGCTAACGCGCGTGCGCACACAAAAACACAGACGCATGCGCACGTTCAGAATTTGGAAATGCCGTTGTATAAAAAGATATCCGAATACACGCAGACATGAACACAAAGATACACGGATACACATGTAAAAATATATATAATATTTTATACAGAACGTATTTAATACAAACATACAACTCATTTCAGCATGCACAGAAAGTTCGATGCACTACATAGTTATGAAGCCCGATATATATATAAATATATAATCTTGAAAATGTTTTTGAATAATCTACAAATCCATGGGTAAGAAGCGGCTGCTTAGCTGCGAAATAGTTATAACCCATGGATTTGCGGAATATCCCCAAAGAATTTCTAGATTATATTACTCTGTTAAATTTAATAAAAACATTTAAACATTGAGTTCTTTTGAGTTTGTCTCTATCGGAATTTACCTGTCAAAAATACCAAATATTCTACGTTAAACTTCTAATTTATGGTTATATTATGCTCTACAATATTTCTTGTATTGAGCACTTTTATAGAAAAAAGTAAATGTAAAAGTATATATATATATATATTGTTGTCATCCGCAGACAGATCTGTTTCGCTGTATCACAGCTCATCAGTACGGTATATATATATATATATATATATATGTGTGTGTGTGTGTGTGTGTGTGCGCGCGCGCGCGCACGTTGTGGTACAGTGGATATCGGCTCGGAACGAGAAACCGGGGAGTTCGAGTTCGAATTCCAGTTGAATCCATTGTATTCACTTACGCGCAAATACCCTTGGGAAAGGTATTAATCCGTCTCTTCCTTCCAGTTATGGGTTAGGACAGATTGGGTTCTATAACCTTGGTCGGCAACCAGTCTACCGCAGAAAGCAATGGCAACCAACTGCGGGATAATCTTCTGCCCAGTCAGTCATGTCTCTTTCGAGACATGATCGCCCAAGCGTGTATCACGTATGGCACTTAACTGACTGAGACTAATAAACATATATTTGTTCCTCACCGTTTAGCACTCCCTCTCTGTTATATATATATATATATATATATATATATATATATATATATATATATATATACTAGCAGTATAGCCCGGCGTTGCTCGGGTGTAATGAAAGCTTTAAAACTAATCCCTGGTCCTGGAGCTCAGACTCAGCATAAAATATGTTTGTGTGAAGTTCGGATAAAAATTGTGGATTTGTATAAAGAACATACAGACCGATAAACTGACACACAAACATCTTGCATTTTATATATATATATATATATATATATATATATATATATATTAACGATTTTCTGCACTATTGTAAGAACTGCAACCTTGAAACTTCTGAATATCATTTCTTATGTCTTTGTCTCTGAGTGTATCAAATTTGATTAAAATCGGACCACTCCTTCTATAACCCGATTTTTTTCGATTATCGTTTTTCGATATTTATCTAGGGTACCTCGACACAAAACCTAGCTAAGAATACTCGCAGACGCTTATAGTACAACTGTGTAAAATTTCAAGAAAATCGGTTCAGCCGTTTCGGAGTCTATAGGTAACAGACACACACACAGACAGACACATACACACACAAAGTTCCATTTATAAATAAGTTTATATATATATGTGTGTGTGTGTGTGTGTGTGTGTGCGCGCGCGTGCGTGCGTGTGTTATTATAAAGTACATTTTTCCTCACCGGTAGCACGACGCAAAATTTCATGCAAAGCGAGATCTGCAGGTGCTGAATTGAGATGAATCTTATGTGCTACTGTATTAATTCAACACCTGAACACTGAAGCCAATACCAAACGGTTTGGAACAAGAAAAGTTGTACGAAACAGTGGGAAGCAAAATTGATACTTATTATTGGCATAAATTTGATCTCTGTTTTTGACATCGTTCTTGTGGAAGGTAATAAAACATAAAAATATTTATGCTAATAATAAATATCAATTTATTAATAATAAATAACAATTTAATAATAAATATCACTTTATTAATAAATAAATATCAATTTTGTTACTCACTGTTTAACACAACTGTTATATATGACAGCGTCTAGCGATATAAATATTGACGATTACAGGGTTGTACAGAGATGATGGTCTGATGTTAGTAAAAATTTCATAAATGTTAAAGCCAATAGAATTAGAAAATTAATACGTAAGGAAATGAAAAGTCTTAACCTTAAAAGTAGACTTCCTAGATGTAATACTTGATCTAGTCAATGAAACATACTCTCCCTAATTAAAAACTAACACTAATCCTATATACATCCACCCTAAGTCTAACCACACTCGATCAATCATTAAGCATATACCCTTCTCTATTGAAAACAGAATTAGTAACAGTTCTTCTAATGAAATCATCTTTTACAAACATAGCAAATTCTATGACACGGCATTTAAAAACAGCGGCTATAAATGCCCTGATCTGAAATACAATAAACATAATAATGACAACAACAATAAAAATAGAAAGAAAAATATCATTTGGTACCCCCCCCCCCCCCATTTGACCGTTTCACGATGACACGCGATAATTCTTCAGACTTGCAAAATTGCAACATATGTATCTCTCAATTTATTTAATTACTGGCATGGAAAATGTCTGCGCCTTAAGTCATTTTAAATCTCCATTTACCAATCAAATTTGTCCTATACATAATGACCTGTTTTTTCTATTGGTTAGCTGAAATAAACCCCTAGAAAATTCCCCCCCCCACCTTAATTTTCTGGTTTTGGTAAAAAAATGTGTTGTTTTTTAAGCTTCCATATATAATGATTCCTAACAGAAAAGAATATTTCACTACCTGACGAGGTGAAAATAAGATAGTACCGAAACATAACGGCTCTTGTGTTGGAGTAAATTATGTTTTTATTATAAACCTATAATAAAAATATTACCATATATATATAGTACTGTGCAAAACTATTAGGACAAGAACTATGTTATCTTTTATGAGGCATCAAAATAAAGTTTAAAATCACCCCTGTCCTAATACTTTTGCACACTATCGGTAATGTGCAAAAGTATTAGGACAGGGGTGATTTTCCTAAAAACCTCACTGAAATTCAAATATAGGGTGAAAAGCTAAGTAAATTACTAATAAATATTGATTATTTAACTAAAAAGAAGATGGTGGAAGGCTTTGAATTGGCCCTACTAAGCCCTGATCTCGATCCTATTGAACATCTATGGGAAATTTTCAATAAAAAAATTGATGAATCTAATGTTACTTCACATGACACACTTTAGGAACAAATACAAGCAGCTTGGCTGGAGATACCCTTAGATACATTGAAGAAGCTTGTGATGTCAATGCCTGACAGAATGAAGGCTGTGATCAAAGCAAAATAAAATGAATAAAATGAAATATTAAATTTATTTTGTAACAAGTATTTTTTCTTGTTAAATCATTTGTTGAGTAAATCAAATAAAATTACTTTAATTAAATTGTTTATTTTCTGTCAATATGCCTCATAAAAGATAAAAAAGTTCTTGTCCTAATGCTTTTGCACTGTACTCTCTCTCTCTATGTATGTATATATATATATATATATATTGACTTAAATTAATAAATATACATATGATGGTGCACATATGTATAGTATTATTATTCAGGTGTTAATAAAGCAGTGCTTAATGTATGAAGAGAACTGTATATATATATATATATATATATATATATATATATATTAATAAATATACATATAATTCTACGTCTATGGCACGACCCAGAGTTTAATGCGTTATGCAATCATTAAGTGTATATTTCAAACTAACAGTTTATTAGATTTGAATTTAAATTCACTCGATGTTTTTGGGAATTACATCTTATAAATTTAATTTACTTCTTTTTTTAAAAACAAGGTTAAACATTTAAATATTCTAAGGTTATAGATAAAAATTTTAAATTTAAATTTAAAACTTACAATTAAAAAATACAAAATATTAAAAATAAAAATGGAGCAGCCCAAAATGCCAAATACAAGTGGCGGGATACGAAAATCAAGCAAGTACAAAAATTTAAATATCTGGGAATTGTTCTAACAGAAGACGGAAGTGCAACACAGAGATCCAAAGGCGAATTAGCATGGCGAAGGACGCATTCTAGAAGCTGAGTAGAGTATTGAGAGACAGGAATATTTCACTAGAAACAAAGAAGAGAAGACTAGATTGTCAGTTCTTCAATATGGCAGTGAATGATGGACAATATCATCGAATTTGACAGAAAAACTTGAAGCAACTGAAATGCGGTTCTAAAGAAGGATGCTGCGGATATCATGGATCGGGCATGTGAGCAATGATGAGGTTTTGGAAACGAAAAGAAAATTACTACTGAGCATCAGGAAAAGATAGCTAAAGTTTCCTGGGACATGCAATGAGGAAAGTGGGCTTGGAGAATCTGATACTAACAAGCTAGGTAGATGGAAGGAGAGACAGAGGAAAACAGCGTGTACTTGACTGGACTGAGCGGGTGAATAGCAGCACGGTTGTTGCGTGGTGTAACAGGAGAAAGTGTGCTAAGAGCCACCAAGGATGGGGAGACATGAAAGGCCATGGTCGCCTACGCATTGAAAGGACAAAGCACAAAGAAGAAGAAGAAGAAGAAGAAGAAGAAGAAGAAGAAGAAGAAGAATATTATAACATTCAATAAATTTGACTTGTCCTAACGTGTTGGAACATGAACGACTAATACGACGACATGAATTTTTAAGCTTAAAGAATGCGTTTAAGCATAAAACAGACTGACACTGGATGTTGTTGACCGCAATGTCCACTTTTATATTTACATAGTGTCTCTCATATTAATTACTTCTACTCATAAATATAGAATACCTTGAAATTATATATATATATGGTAGAGACTCCGAGTGACACCAAATCAGAAGCAAGTAGATGTCTAGCCACACTGATAAACTGTGATACAGCGACACACTGATGAACTGTGACACAGCGAAACAAGCTCGTATGTGGATGACAAATATATAATACTCTCATTACGATTAAGATCTCTGGAGAGGAAAATTTTAAAAACAGTTACCACTTCTGCAATTTACGCGTTACTCTTTAGCAATGAATTGAGCTCTTTCGGTGACTGGCTGGTGTATACACCGTTTATATATAACACGCCAAAATGTTTGCTCTCTTATTCTATGCGCTTATGACTTAGGGAGTAGAGACTCCGACTGACACCAAATCGGTCGAGTTTTGATTTCGGCCAGATGCAAGTAGATGTCCATACACACTGATGATCTGTGATACAGTGAAACAGACTTGTATATGGGTGACAAATATATATATATATATATATATATATATATATATATATATATATAAGGTGCATCAAAAATAATTTTGCAAATTTTGGGGCTCGTTCCTCACACTAAAACAAGAATAAATGTCCATATAAACATATAACCGCAAATCCTTCATTTTTGAGTTAAGTTTAAAGATAGTTTACGATGACTGGCACTGCATTGTCGTGTAGACTAGGTTACATTTGTCATTCGTGTACATTTGTGGCTAGTCTGTCTTCAACTTTTAACCTGTGTAGTAGTGATTTCACTGATAAGTATTTCGTTTAACAATGGCTGGATATTCATATCATGAGCAGGCAGATATCATTTTTACATACGGCCGAGGAAATGGTAATGGATGTGAGGCTGGACGGCTGTATCAGATTGAGTTTCCAGACTGAAGGCGGCCGAGTCATCTAAACTTTGCTGGTATTTCTTGTGGCGTTGCTGAGACAAGATACGTAGCACCACAATCTTTGGTAATAAGTATTTTTGGATTGTATCTTAGATTTTAGATTTAACAGTATCTACTGTAAACTTTAAACTTAATAACGCAAAAACAAAGGATTCGCAGACATAAATGTATATGAATTTCTGTCCTTATTTTAAAATAAAACAAGTAACTTCTACAGAAGTATAGAAGCACACAGGATAAAATGAGTTCAATGCCATATTAATTGAATGAGCTTTAATATTTCACGCGCACGCACACACACACACACACACACACACACACACACACACACACACACACACACACACACACACACACAAATTCCAGTGAACGGTGACCGGACACCAGGAAAAGTTTCATTTGTTTTTTACGCAAACATCAGGTATGCGTCATTATCTATTTGCACTCACCAACCAAACACACGGAGCCCATCCAGCCGAATAATTATCATTGTCTGGAAAATTAAAATCTAAGCACCCGAAGAACTCACAAGCGTGCTCGACATTATGGGGAAACGGTAAGATATCAGCAAAGGAGAATTCTGCGAAAAGCAAAATAGTGCTCAAACCAAGCCTTCAAATTCCTCTATAATAGAGCATATAATTTAAATAAAATAGCCAATCCCCAAGGGTTTGTGCTACAGAGGCACACCGGAGAAAAGCGCTCAATGTCAAATTAACTGGTAGAGCCTTAATATTTTTAAATAAATTTTTGGTGAACAATAGCCGACCTCAACTAAAAGTTTCAGACATTTTCATGGCGTCATTAGGTTATATATATATATATATATATATATAGAGAGAGAGAGAGAGTGAATGCCGGTAGTAAAACTGTATGGTGACTGTCAGTTTTACTCCTCAAGATATGTTTAGATGATTTAAATACTTACTGAGGCAAGAAATTGATAGTTAGCATGCAGTGTTGATCCATATGTCTTTCTTTCTATATCCCACTTTTTCTATATATATATATATATATATATATATATATATATGTGTGTGTGTGTGTGTGTGTGTGTGTGTGTGTGTGTGTGTGTGTGTGTGATACAGCGAAACAGGCTTGTACGTGGATGACTAATATATATGATGCTCTCATTACGATTGAGCTCTCTAGAGAAGAAAATTTTAAAAACAGATTCTACTTCTGCGATATATGAGTGACTCTTCAGAAATGAATTGAGTTCTTTCGGTGACTGGCGTGTGTATACACTGCTTATATCAGTCAGTCAGTTAAGTGCCATACGTGATACACGCTTAGTCGATCATGTCTCGAAAGAGACATGACTGACTGGGCAGAAGATTATCCCGTAGTAGGTTGCCATTGCTTTCTGCGGTAGACTGGTTGCCGACCAAGGCTATAGAACCCAATCTGTCCTGTTATTTAACCCATAACTGGAAGGAATAGACGGACTACGTTAAAATTTACCTTCTCTGATTCCATGCGCCTATGGCTTAGGGAGTAGCGACTCCGACTGACACATAATCGGTCGAGTTTCGATCCCGGCCAGAAGCAAGTGGATGTGTCTAGCCACACTGATGAGCCCTGAGGAGACATCACAATAATGCTTTCACGAAACTCCAAAGTCGGCATAACTCTGCTCAGTTAGGCGATATACCTCCCCACATTAATTCTCTCTGTATATTGATGAGCTGTGATACAGCGAAACAGATCTGTCTGCGGATGACTATTTACGCTCTCACACCCTGATTGAGCACTCTGGAAGAATGGTAGACTTTGAAAAACAGTAGCTACTCTGGCATGTACGCATCGCCCATTCAGTAATGGATTAGAGCACTCTGACTATTGGGCGGGTATAATGTCTATATACACGCTAAAAAGTTTGCCTTCTTCTACCAAACGCCCATAACCCAGAGGTAGAATCGCCGACTGACGCCAATTCGGTCGGGTTTCAATCCTGGGTTAAAAGGTGATCGGATTTTAACCGTACTGATGAGCTGTGATACAGCGAAACAGATCTGTCTGTGGATGACTATATATATATATATATATATATATATATATACACCTATATATATATATATATATACACACAGAGAGAGAGAGAGAGAGAGAGAGAGAGAGAGAGAGAGAGACGGACAACCGACAGGACAGAGAAGGAAAACGGCAGTGAAACAGAGATTGCTATGAAAGTATTATAAAAGAGAAAGTAGTCGAACAGGAGCAAACATACTAAGAGCCACAAGGGATAGGGAGACGCGGAGAACCATGATCGCCTACGTCCTGAAGGGACAGGGCACATAGAAGAAAAAGTCGAAGAGATAGCAAAAGAAACACAAGTTGAATAAACGCGAACAATAAAAGGAGTACAAAATATAAAATAGTTAAGAAATTTCCATCAGAGAACGACATTAGCAAATTAGATAAAAAAACAGACCGACAGATGATAATTTGACAGAATGTCACAGAAAAAGACATCAAATTTGGAATATGTAATATGGTTATGAAAAAGATATGGATACAAAAAGGTAACATTCAATTCGAATCCCCACACTGCTTCGCAAGAAGTTGTCTCTCTCTTCGTAGAATAACGTGACTATTTTAAGTGGTTTTACTACGTAACAAAGAATCGTTAGCAGAAAAGGAAAAATTACTATCTTTTTTCTCCACAGAAAGATACGGAGAATATTTCCTTGTTTACAATTAAAAAAGGAAAAATAAAAAGATATCGTGTTTCTTTTGCTTTCTTAGCATCAGGAGCTGGGGTTTCAACCAGAAGAGTGAACGTATCAGCTTGCGTTTTGTGGAGTCACAGGCAGGGTCCGTCCTAATGAGCCTTATAAGTGCAGCCGAGGAAAGGAAACGGGATTAGAAGAGCGACACCTGGTGGTGGAGTCATGCGGTGTTTACGGGCAGAGATTAAAAAAAAAAAGAAAAGAAAAAACTTTTCCACCTGGTCTTCTTCTTTAAACCGACCAAGAGAATCAATTCTCGATTTGATCCCATCATTTTTAAAAGCTTGTCACTCTGCGTATTTTTCCCCTGTTGATCTTTCACTGCTCTCTCTTCTGTTGATTTACTAAAAACGTTGAATTGTTTTCTGGGAGTTATTGACTTTTTTTTTTGTTCAATCAAGAGTAGAGACTAAGGTATATCGATATAGATATATATCTGTCGGTGTTAGAGAATATGAAAAATATTTATAAGGAGATCATCATACGAAAGATATGCTGGAAGTCGAAATACTTTAATCTAGGTAAATCCAACAAAAGTGTCTAGTCGAAAAAAAAAAAAAAAAAATTAAAAAAACATTTAAAATGTAACTCCTTACGATGTTTTTATTTTTGTAACAAAAATAAGAACTTAAATTTGACTCTTGCAAAGAAAAATAAAACAATGCTTTTAATTAAATAAAATATAAATAATTAAAAAAGTCATTTTTTCAATGGCCGTTATCTTATTGATAGAAAAATAGATATTGTAAACAAATAATGATAATAATTGTAATATCAAGACAATTTTATGTAGGTTCCTCCACTCATTTTCGATAACTAACTTTAAATTGAACATTTAAAAATAAAAACAAATTACTTGAAACTTTTATTTTAGTTTTAATTAAAAGCTAAATGATTAAATTTACTATTCCCAGTAAGCAAAACACTTTGACGGATTTCAAACAAAAATTATATTAATTGGAATTTAAAATTTTGAAATTTTAAAAAAAATTTCAATTTTTCGGCCATTTTTTGAGCGATCGACACATTTGTAAACAAATGTTAATTCTCAGTTTTAAAAATTTTGCAAAAAATAAAATATACATCTGTGACACATTATTTTTGGAAGAATAGCAAATTTAATGTTAAATTAATCTGATTTACACAAATATTACATATTTATAGTATGAATTTAGAATAAAACTATTAATTAAACACAGTACTGAACTTTCTGACCATTTTCCCGTATTTGGCATGCTGATGACAGCTCGGAGATGTGAGATAAGATAAATGTACGGCGACCGGAATTGAAAAAATTGTCCAAATTTTTTTCTTGTAAGGGGAAGAAACCGTGAAACACATGACCCTTTAATATTCACACAGAAATTACCATACAAAAAAGCTTTAAATACATACATAATAAAAAATATTTTAAAATTATGATAGCTTGATGATTTGCATTAAATCTTTCAATATTCGATTAATAAATATAGTCTTTACTTAATAGCTCAACAACCTAACGTCTACAACTTTTTGAAATATTTAAAAAATATTTTGAAACTTTATAAATTATTATAATTAAAAAAAGATGAAAACAATTCTTTTAAAATTTCATTATTAATCGAAAAACGTTCTTTAGACTATAATGTCCTTAATTTATATTATTTATTAAAGCAATTAAAAGGATATCTAATTAAATAATTACAAAGGAAAACGTAATCTTACATAACATAACTTTTTCGGTGACAAACATTAATTTAAAAACTTATGCAAAAATCAAAATAATTGTCGGATTTTAATGAAACTTTTAGGACTTATTAAATGAATGAAATTAATTTTGAAATTATTATTTAAAAAAAATCTTGGTAAAAATATTTTTTGACATCTGTTAACTCTATTCCACATATATTAATGAAATTTCGAAAAATTAAATTCTGTAGGCAAAAATGGTTTAATTAGTTAAACGCAGGACTCATTGGAGAATGTAAATCAAGTATTATTTTTTAAAACCATTCAGCCATTTTTTTACCGAAAATCTGCTCCGAATAGTAAAATAAAAAATGCAATAAAACTATGACGATATTTAATTGGATAATCTTTTAACTGCTTTAATAAATAATATAAACGTCACACATTATTGTCTGAGGAAAAAAAATCGATTAATAATAAAATTTTAAAAGAATAGTTTTCATCTGTATTTTTTTTTAATTATAATAATTTATAAAGTTTCAAAAATATTTTTAAAATATTTCCAATACTTGCAGACGTTAAACTGGTAGGTTACATATTGAAGACTATATTTACTGATCAAAAATTTTAATAAAAAGTTTAATACAAATTTTTAGCCATCGTATTTTAAAAATTATTTTTAAGTTGTTTTTTGTGTGTTTGCATTTGAATTTTTTTGGTATGGTAATTTATATGTGTAAATTAAAAGGTCATTTGTTTCAGGGTTACTCCCCTTTATCGGAAAAAATTGTATAATTATGGCACTTGTGATGCCATACGCTTATCTTATCTCGATCTGTCAAGAAATTTCAATTACTGTGGATAGGTCAGAAAGGTCAAGTCTGTGTTTAAAAATAGTTTTATTTTAAATTGCATGCAATAAATAAGTAATACTTGTGTAAATCAGATTAATTTAACATTTTATTTGCTAATTTCCAAAAAAAATGTATCACAGATGCATATTTTTTTGCAAGAATTTTAAAACTGAAAATTAATTTTTGTTTACAAATCTATCAATCGCGCGAAAATGGCCGAAAAATTAAAAAATAAAAAAATCTACAAATTTTAGATTCCAATCAATATAATTTCTTTTTGAAATACACCAGAGTATTTTGCTTACTGGAAATAGTAAATTTGATCATTTAGCTTTTAATTAAGACTAAAATAAAAGCTTCAAGAAAGCTTCTTTATTTTAAAAGATTCAATGTAAAATTTAGATATAAAAAATGAGTAGCGGTACCTATTATAAAGACTGTAAGAAAAATTCATATGATGAAGAACTTTGTATGAAAATAGTGATTATGATATTTAAAGAAATTAAATTTTGTCTGTGGAAAATTTAGGAAACAAACTATTTTTTTAAAAGTGAAAAAATTATTTTATTGTTTATACCCTAATGCAGGGGTTTTCAAACGTTTTGACTTACGGATCCCTTTATATTTTACTATAAACGCTTATGAAATTTATACATACATTTTTACTAAAAATAGTTTATAGTTTTGCATTAACGTAGTAAAAACTGGTTTCAAGCTTACTTTAAGTTGATAAATTTAAATTTTCATTTGATAACATTAATAAGTAAAAATAAATATCCAGACATTGAAAATTTATACTTTGAATTTCACGTGATGAGTTAATTCACGGACCCCCTATCTTATCCTTGCGGGCTCCCTGTGGTTCGCGGACCACAGTTTGAAAACCCCTGCCCCAATGAGTATTGCAGTAATCGATAAAAGTTTTATATGAAAGTCAAGAGTAAAATATTTCTATACTTTACATTCAGAAATAAGAAATCAATTTATTGTTTACTATGTCAGTTTTATTTTATAACATCAATAGTAAATTATTGAAAGCACTTCCGGTCCATTAGGGAATGATGGGAGCAAATGGATGGAGCGTCAGTTTTGAAAGAAATAAGAGTTGAGTTTAGCACGTCGTGCGTCACCTTTGTGTTGCTTTAGAGGTTCAGCAGACAGTCTCATATAATCATAAGCCCAATGGAGAAATTTATTTATTTTTTTAAATTTTTTATTTTTAATCATTTCACCCCAAACAAGGCATTCCACCGCCACTATTGCGCTTGGGGCTACATAGGGGAAGGTAAATAGAGAGAGTGGTTAGATATAGGAAATGTCAGAAGGGGGGTGATAGATAGTTGGGTGGGTGGGAAGAGTGTTTGAAAGAATGGAAGCGAGTTAGTTTGTTAGGAGGTGTCTATTGACCTTACATTTAAACTCCTGGAGATTGTAGCCGTCGGGGAAGCAGTCATATTGAAGGGAATTCCACAGTCGGGAAGTGCGAGAAAAGAAGCTGTTGGAGTAGAAGCTGAGGTTGCATTTTATCGGTTTCACTGTAAAAGGGTGGGATCTAGTTGCTAGTATAGTATCTCGTGCAAATTCGAACCTAGGGGGCACCAGTGATCTAAGTTCATCGGAGCAGAAGCCGTGAAAGTATTTATAGAGAGGCACAGGGAAACCACGTCGCGCCGGTGAGAGAGAGATTGCAGGCGGTCTGCTAAGTCGGTATCGATCACATTACAGACCCTCCGCTGTACCTTGTCGAGAAGCCCAAGGAGAATAGCAGGGGCATCCGACCAGATATGGCAACAGTATTCAATGCACGGGCGGATGGTAGATTTATAAATGTGCAGGATAGATTCAGACGGAAAAAACCTCCGGGCCCTGCACAGAGAACCGACTTTCATAGCAGCGGATTTAGCAATAAATCCTTACTTAAACAATACAATCTTGGGTCATATTTCGAAATTATTTAATTCTCGTCGTCTTCATTCTCTGTAAAATAAAATATTTTATAATGATTATTAGCAACACTTAAAAATTATTCCTTTAACTACACCTTGTAATTATCTAAATTTCATGCAGATATATTGATTTTTTAAGCACCACTAAGATGTGGCACAAGGCCGAATGTATGGTGTACCCAGTGAGGATCGAACTCACTACTCAGTTGTAACAGGGTGCCCAATTTCATGTGTATATATGCCTCTGCCTACAATTTTATTTTGTAATATATTGGATTTTGTAGAAGATTCCTTTAATTATAATGTAGGAGATATTTTTATTTGCAGTATTTACATTATTCGGACTATTGTCCTCCTCGTTGTTGCCATTTGTACGATATTTTGGCCTTTGTACGCTCCGGCCTTCTTCAGGTGCTAGGAATTTCGAACCGAACCCTTTATTATAATTATAAGAATATGATATTCTTTGCGTAAAGCCTCGATTGGAAGTAATGAGGAACTAACCAACGTCTGTATCCACTGGACACATAGTCCAGTGGATATAGACGTTGGTTAGTTCCTGACTTGACTCTTGTGAGTTCAATACCAGGCTACAGCAGTGGCGAACAAGTAACTTGCAGGGTTAAAGGGAGATAGCTCATGACTTCCAATCGAGACTTTAAGCAAGGAACGAGGATTATCTACCCCAGTGAGTATAATAAAGGGTTCTGTTTGTAATTCTTAGCACCTGAAGAAGGCCGGAGCGTACAACGGCCGAAACGTCGTCCAAATTGCAACAGAGATTAGGACAAAAGTCCAAATATTGTAAATACTATTTTATCTTAGAAATATAGACAAATATTATTTTATTTAGTTTTTCAATCAGAACATTTTAGCTACGGCGTAGCTTGTACTAGAATGATAACTAAAAACATAAATGAGAACGAGGCTGCGCATCCATAGTTTATAATATCAACAGCCGTGTATTATTTTTCATACTTAAAATGAATATTCCCCGATATCTCTGTATATTTACTCATTAAAATAAATCATTAGACTTGTACACTTTTTGAAAGAATAATGTAAAACTTTCAAAAATATCAAATTATTTAATTCTTATTATAAAAAAATTCGATATATAATTTCATTTTATCCATATTATTGAAAATTTCAAAATATCTCTAAAACATCTAAAACAAAAAAATGTAGTAACTGATATAAAATAAAAATATTATATTGAATCAATTGCTAGGTCAGCTGCCAGGTAAGTTGCTTCACTGTATCGTGTGAGACAATTGTTTCTTTAGAATCTATCTTCAGTCAGTCAAGTGCCATACGTGATACACGTTTGGGCGATCATATGTCGAAAGAGATATGACTGACTGGGCAGAAGATTATTCCGCAGTAGGTTGCCATTGCTTTCTGCAGTAGATTGGTTGCCAGCCAATGCTAAAGAACCCAATCTGTCTCTCCTGTTATTTAACCCATAACTGGAGGGAAGAGACGGATTAATACCTTTCCCAAGAGTATTTGGGCGTAAGTGAATGTAAGGGAACTCAACTTGAATTCGAACTCGGCTCCCCGATTTCTCCTTCCGAGCCGATATCCACTGCACCACAGACGCACATCCAGAATCTACATATTTATAAGTCTACTATCTGTCCATGGTTTGAATATTGCTGCCACATATGATCTCGTACATCTGTATATTTATACTCTAGATCTTTGATAAAATCCAAAGAAGAATCAGCAATATTATTAGTCTTGACCTGACGTCTCGGTTTCATTTACTTTCTCACCACCATAATGCAACGTCTCGATGCTTTATCTATAAATACTTTCATGGAAATTTTTCGGATGGACTCTTCACTATTTGTCTTTAGGCTTTATGAATTTAAGCGCAGTACTTGATTGGTAGCAAGGTCTCCTCAGTTCACAGCTGACTTAACTATATGTGACCTTAAGTTCTATACTGACAGTGCACTTTTCTGCTTTCTTTTTTTCCAGCCAACTATAATCTTTTAAAGATTCAAATGCGATGTCAATCGTTATCTACTGTCATCTTGATTACTTTTATATTGTTCTCTCTCCTTAAAAATGTTTCTCTTTTTTTCTTATCCTTCCACACATTGTGTCTTAGTAGCTTTACTGCCCTGTATTGGGTAAAATGATTACCCCCACCACAAAAAAAATCCCTTAACAATAGAATATGAAAAAAAAAAAAACTAAGAACTATTAAAAAGAGTTTTATTTTATTTCTATTTTAAAAAAATTCAAACTAAGGCGTCCATATTAACTTTCATTCTGCATTTCCAGTTTTCGTTTTTCCAGTATTAAGGACTTATCTTTAAAAAGTATAAACCTCAATGCGATATGTCTCGATACATAATTGAAAATCATCGGATTTCAAACGTTTTCATAAAATTCAATAAGTAGATGAATTTTGGATGATTATAAACATCTACGCGTTTTTCAGACCCAGAAAAAGCACTGATATCTTAGGATGACAAAAACTGACCACAAAATGAAGTATTTTTTTTTTTTTTACTCAGCAACATCGCTCAGTTTACAACCTTTCCAGTCTTTTGAGCAGAAGTAGACATTTATCACTTGTTTCCTATTTAGGACTGGGTTTCCGGTTACTTCTCAACTCTTATGCCCTTTCACTCCCAGTAGCTCCCCCCCACGTTGCGGATAAGTGGCACTATCGCCTTACTTCATGTGAATTAAAAAAAAAGATGTCAAACTGAATAGTTTTATCTGCAAGGCAAGTTTTTAAAAGTTCAAAAATTATCTCTCACTTTTTCTCCTTTTCCAATGATTTACAGAAATGCATCTCTTCATAAATATTCTTTTCGTCACTTCGACGTGGTGTAATGGTTAACAAGCTTGTATCGCTTGCTCATTTAATAGTGAGTTTGATCCTCACTGGGCACTCCATACATTCGGCCTTGTGCCACGTCCAAGTTACATTTAGAAATTTATTTTAGAGCACTAAAGAGTGGTGTAATGTTTAACAAGCTTGTCTTGCTTCATCATTTAAGTTTGATCCTCACTGGGTGCCCCATATTTTGTACTACATCTAAGCTACGCTTAGAGGACCATTTAAGAGAACCTCAGTGTGGTTTAATGGTAAGCAAGCTTGTCTCTCTTGATCGATTACGACTGGTCTTGAGGAAGCTCTAATGAATGGTAATCAATAAAACAATTTTCTAGTCAAATAATTCTTTATTTTTATTATTAGCAGACTCATAGATTTAAGTAGCACGAGTTTCATTCTTGAATATGCGATGTTTGTATGTAATATCCACTTTGAGTTTGTCTATGAATGATTTAATATAATCAACACATTTTTGACATTTTATAAAATAATTTTTTCATAAGCTTTCAATCTTATGCTTTACTTGTTCACCTAAAGATTTTGCAACAGGAGCACATTTACTACTACTTTGTTGTTTTGGAGATGCAATTGTTTTTCTTACAAGAGTAACGAGAATGACCGTAATGACGAGAGCAAATTTATCGAAAGCAGTTAGGGCACAATTTATCACGGTTTCATAATAGATAGCAATATATTGCGTCGTAGAGTCAATATATTGCGTCGAAGAGTCAATATATTGCGTCGAAGAGTCAATATATTACGTCGAAGAGTCAGTATTTTGCGTCGAAGAGTCAATATATTGCGTCGAAGAGTCAGTATTTTGCGTCGACGGGTCAATATATTGCGTCGAAGAGTCAGTATTTTGCGTCGACGAGTCAATATATTGCGTCGAAGAGTCAGTATTTTGCGTCGACGGGTCAATATATTGCGTCGAAGAGTCAGTATTTTGCGTCGAAGAGTCAATATATTGCGTCGAAGAATCAGTATTTTGCGTCGAAGAGTCAATATATTGCGTCGAAGAGTCAGTCGTATATCATTAAAAGTAGTTATTAATCAAGCATTTTTTCTAACTAATGAAGGTTTAAATCTAACCATATTGTTGCTGAAATCGTGAATGCAGGCAGAGAGAAAGTGATCAGGAAAAGGAAATTTTTGATTTAGAATTGGAGTCAGAAATTTATCTTGTAAAATCTTTAATACTCAAACTATAAATAAATATATACCCTAAATGCTTGACATCTAATGCTGGATACTTCAGATCAAAACTACAAACTAGTTATGAGTAAGTCGCATTTTTCTTTAGCGACGACATGTTGAAGTTGCACATTCATTATAAAGGTACGTATATTGCTTTTGTCGATGTATATGTTAAAGTTATTCTTAAACGATACAGAAATATAAAACGTGGCAGATCATTACAACAAAAAGCATAAGAAAAGTAGAAGAAAGATACAAGAAAATGTTTTAAGACAATTTCCTTTAACAACGAATGCAAAATAAATCGTATCGAGAAAAAACATACAGAAATATTTAAAATAATGGAACGAGAACAAATGTAGAAATAGCAAGATTTAAGAAGGAAATGTAACAATGGCGATCTCCACGTTATCTCAGCTTCAGGGAGGGGGTCAGACATTACAATGAATCAAAACTGACTTCATGGAATTTCTGGCGAAAGCAAGTGATAAATGTTTAGCGAGGTTGCGTTACCCGTTATTCCATTTCTATCATTAACGCCCCCCCACACCTGTTTCTCTCTTTCGCTTTCTCTACTCACTCATTGGCTCGGGCATAGTTGATTTGCGAAATGTTCTGAATGTCCGTGGCGAGAGGGTCAGCTCTAGGGGGTCTCGACCATCGGTCCATTTAAACCCCGAATGGATCCTGTCACCATACTAATGGCTTGTAAAATCGAATCAAACCACAGAGTCATACATTCGTCACTTAATATATAAATATGTTCTTAGAGGACGGTGAAAAGTTAAAGAAGAGACAAAGTGTACGAGTGTGTCTTCGTTTTCTCTGACTCAAGAGTATGCAACGCTGCTGGAAGCCCCTTTTTCCTGTCGACCTGCTTCGTACCATCCGGACATCTCCGCGCCGGTCCGTGCAGTTTTTCCCATTTCTTGGCGAGTCAAATGCAAATAGGTTGATTCATTTTTGTTTTGTCCAAAACAAGAGTAGAATTTTGAGAAGCGTCTTTGCGTTCGCACTGTGCAAATGCTGTGACCCAGGCAGAATATTGCGACCTGGCTCTTCTGCTTGTAGACAGAAAAACAATGTAATATTTTCATGAAGATTAAATGCAGGGAATACGGAATCAAAATGTATGGGTGCAGGTCATTCGATAAGAACAGGGGACTGTTCGGTTTGTTAGACTAAAACGTGACATGACGTTGGTTAGAAAAGAAGGAAATAAACATGATTTACTCGCATCCATTTGCACACAATCTATAAACACACACGCGCAAATACATACACACATTTATAAATATATATATGATACAAGCACATATCTATATATAACACCTACATATTTTTACATAACATAACACAGACATATACATAATGCACATAAACGTAAATATATATATATATAACACATATACACAACTATGTACACATATATAACACATATATATAACTATATAGATATATATATATAAAACATATATATATATATCATATATACATAACTCTATATATATATATATAACATATATATAACTATATAGATATATATATATATAACACATATATATAACATATATACATAAATATATACATATATATACATAACACATATATATAACTATATACATATATACAACACATATATATAACTAGATATACACATAACACATATATATATATAACATATATACATAACTATATACATATATATATATATATATATAACACATATATATAACTATATAAATATATATAACACATATACATATATATAACACATATACATAACTATACACATATATATATAACACATATACATGACTATATACATATATATAACACATATACATAACTATATACATATATATAACACATATACATAACTATATACATATATATAACACATATATATAACTATATGCATATATATAGCATATGCACATAACTATATACATATATATAATACATATACATAACTATATACATATATATGACACATATACATAACTATATACATATATATGACACATATACATAACTATATACATTTAGTGTATCGAGGCAGCAAATAATTTTCTAAACATATACTGTTAAATATAAGAGACAAAGAGTCTATTATGTTTAATCATGAGCCGTTCTAAACGTTGTATTTTGGCTTTAATTTCAGTTGAAAATAAAGACAAAAATTCTCCAACATTTGGATAATTTATTAATTTGCTTCTAAGCTTTCGGCTCACATGAGCCATCTTCAGAGAGGTTATTTAGACGGTAATACAATAACTTCCACCATCACCGACGATTTTATTTTGTGTTGACATAAAAATACGCTAGACAACGGCAATAGTTACCAAAAATAACAAACGCAGTTCTCAAATTTGCAATGCGGTTCTATGACGTCACACCGCGTGATAACGCGAAATGACAGCAAAACCATGTAATCAAATGCAATGTAACGTGCTATGTCCGGATTTAAAGGTGATTTTATTAATTGTTGGTTATTTAGATTTGATGTACATGGCCTCAGAAGCAAATTAATAAAAAATTATCCAAATGTTGGAGAATTTTTGTCTTTATTTTCAATTGAAATTAAAGCCAAAATACGACGTTTAGAACGGCTCATGATTAATCATAATAGACATTTATTTACTCTTATATTTAACAGTATATGTTCAGAAAACTATATACACACACACATATATATATATAACACATATACATAACTATATACATATATATAACACATATACATAATTATATACCAATACATAGCGATATACAGAGGGTCGCAAAATTTTATAAATTTCACCAAAATCTGTTCAATTTGAATGATACTTCAAATATTTTAATGAATATTGTCTAAATAAACATAGAGTGGTATCAAGAAACATTGTTTTTTATGTATTTTTATTATCAATTTTTGAATTTGATTGCAAAAGTATTTAACATGATTTATTAGTATTTAGTAGCATATCCTCTGTTCTGCCTAATAGTCTCTAGTTGTTTACTGTAGTTTTCAACGAGCTTCTTGCATGAAGATTTTCTTCTTCACAGACTTTCTTCTGTTCCTTGACATTTTTGGATCTCTTGTGTGTACTCTCAACTTGATGTTTTTCCACAAATTTTATATTGGATTGAGATCTGGTGATTGGCTAAGCCATTTTAGAACATCAATTCCATTTTCATTGAACTAGTGCTGAACTGTTTTAGCCCTGTGCTTTGGATCGTTGCCCTGTTGAAATACAACATTTTGGTGAAGCCCTAAAGCAGTTACACATTTTAAGAGATGGGTTGATAAGATTTCTTTGTATTTTGCTACATTCATTCTTCCTTTGATGATTTCCATTTTTCCTACTCCGTTTTATGAAAAACAACCCCCAAAATCATTACATTTCCACCCCCGTATTTGACTTTTGGGATGGTGTTTACTGAATTGTATTCAGTTCCTTTTTTCCTACATGCTTAGGTGCACATGTTTCTCCAGAAAAGCTAAATTTTTGTTTCAGCTGACTAAATAACTTTCTTCCTGAAGTCATCTGATTCATGTTCATACTTTTAACAAGTTTCAAACGGTTTTGCACATGTTTTACGTTTTAATAGTGGAAACTTTCTTGGTGATAAAAGGCCTGTACGATTCCTTGATCTCTTAATTGTATCTTTACTTACTTCAGTTTCGGCATTTTTCAGCTCAATCTAAATTTCATTGAGTCAAACATTATTGTTTCTTCGCATTCCGGCTATATATCGTTCAGTACGCTCGTTTGATTTAAGCGGAAGACCACTCCTTTGAATATTTTCAATAGTACCACGACTTCATTGTTATACAACTGCTCCCCTAAAGGGTGCAGATTATTAAGAGACAGTAAAAATATAATTTTACCAAGCCATTCAACCATTAAAAGACTAACCTTATCAACATATATGAATCCTTTGAGCCACATGAAAATCATTTTCTTGTGTATATTAAAAACTAGCAGTATAGTCCGGCGTTGCTCGGGTGTAATGAAAGCTTTAAAACTAATCCATGGTCCTGGAGCTCAGACTCTTTGGACGTTGGCACGAAAGACTAAAAAGCAATAGTTGTTTCCAGTTAAAACGAAACAGTAGACTGAAAAAAAGAAAAATGAATGGATGTAAGTCAAATTTTGATTTCCTGGTATCGATATCAAATAAGTTTTTTTTCGTCGTAAACTGAATTTTGAAAGCTAAGTAAGTCCTCTGAGTAAATGGTATCATGGCTGAGACTAAGAAATACAATTATACCTACTTAGAGCCAGACCCGAAGCAAAAACTAAAATAAAAGGGCTGAAAAAAATAGAGACATGCAGGCAGATAAACAGACACACACGCAAACATTTTGCCTTATATATATATATATATATATATATATATATATATATATATATATTGTTGATTTTATGCACTGTTGTAAGAACTGAAAACTCGAAACTTCTAAATATCGTTTCTTATGTATTTGTCTATGAGTGTATAAAATTTGATTAAAATCAGACCACTCCTTTTATTACCCGATTTTTTCGATTATCGATTTCGATATTCATTGGGGGTACCTCGGCACAAAACCTAGCTAAGAACACTCGCAGACACTTATAGTACAACTGTGTAAAATTTCAAGAAAATCGGTTCAGCTGTTTTGGAGTCTATAGGCACACACACACACACACACACACACACACACACACACACACACACACACACACACACACAGAGTTCCATTTATAAATAATTTTAAAAATAAATTTAAGTTACTAGGGCAGTTACTTCTTTTCTTCATTCAGTAATTCAAAGTAAATTAGCCATGCATAACATTGAATATTTTGGCAGATAATGAGCTTCTTTTTAATACTGGCATTTGTGATGAGGGTCTCAATGTAGAAAAATAGAAAGAACGTTTGTCTGGAGCTCTACAAATGCTCTTGTAAATAGCGTAAATAATTTTGTTCTAGGGAAAATAACGATATTATGAGCAACAAGTTAAGCAAAAAAGAAAACTTTAAATATTCAACTAAATTTTGCATCTTTAATGTATTTTTTATAAGTATTATTTGATTTTTAAATCTATTGTTTGCATTTAATTTGTTTCTTTCGTATATTCAATTGTTTTATTTATTCATCATTTACTTGTAATGTGTTTCTGTTCTGTTTATTCAATTATTGTTTGTTCCCTAATTCATAATTCAGATGTTGCCGTATTTGAGTAGTAATCACTTTATAATAATTACAATATTGTAATTTTACAGAATAATTGTTAAAATTGAAATAAAAACAGGCAAATTAATACAAAGTTGATATAATTTATAAAAAATGTTTTCAAATTCGAAATAAAATTATGAATGAATTTCAGTCTTTAATTTTTGTATCTGTAACCTATTTTTTCACAAGTATTTGTTTTTTAAATCTATACCGTTTGTATCTAATTTGCTTCTTATTTATACTCAGTTGTTTTATTTTTAATTATTTACTTAGTTACTTGTTTGCATTCCTAATTCAGTTGTTGCTGTAAGTGCAAAAGTAATAATCCCTTACGATATTGTAACTTTACAGGGTAAATTTTTGATTTAGTCCCCGAAAGCCTTTACCCCTTCAAATTTTTCCAAAGCATCCTTATTTCCGTGCAAATGTATATGCTGAACTCAAATCGATAATTGTTTATTGAAGAAACCTACTTTTATTGATGTTAACGACCAGAAATAAATCGAACTTTATCTCACCACTAATCACCATTCTCATATCTAATTGAGTGCTTTAGGCGTAGGATGCGCATTTCGGCCTATTTACTTCCTTTGTGCAATTACTACGCGATTTGTTTTGTTTCGGAACTCAATTTCCGCTGAAAGTTGCGTGTATTTGCGTTTTTTTCTCCTTTTTTTTGGGCTGTTGAATTTTTTTTTAAGAAAGTTAACTTTCAAATAGAAATTTAGGGTTAGGGTTAGGGTTAGGGTTAGGGTCATTTAGTGTTTTTTTTTTCTTTTTTTTCTTGGTAATGAATTTAAGAAAGTTGCGTGAACTTAATTTGAGAAGAAAGTTAAATTTCAAATTTATGAAAATAAGTGATAATTGGGTTAGGGTTAAGGGTTAGGGTTAGGGTTAGGGTTAGGGGTAGGGCTATTGCGTGTATTTTTTTCTTTTTCCTTTGTGTTACTTATACATTTGAAGGTTAATTAAACTACACTCGTCACTTATTTTCATATATTTGAAAGTTTACTTTCTTAAAAAAGTTCTATATTTTCATATATTTGAAAGTTAACTTTCGTCGAAGAAAATTAAGTAAAACTACAATTATCATTTATTTTTAGAAAAAAAGAAAAAAAAACACGTAAATATATTTTCATATATTTGAAGGTTAAGTAAAACTACAGTTATCACTTATTTTCCTATATGTGAAAGGAAAAACACACGCAAATACATGCAATGCATTTGAAGGTTAATTAAACTATACTTATTTTCATACATTTGAAAGTTAACTTTCTTAAAAAAATTTTCTATACCCCAACCCCCACCCCAAAAAAGGAGAAAAAACACGCAAATACACGCAAATTTCAGCGGAAATTGAGTTCCGAAACAAAACAAATCGCGCAAAGGAAGTAAATAGGCCGAAAATTAGCTTACTACGCCTAAAATCATTCAGCACTGAATGACATATTTCAAAGGTGGTTGAGGGGTGAGATAAAGAGCGAGAAGAAGTTCGATTTTTTTGGTCGTTAACATCAATAAAGGTAGGTTTCTTCAATAAATAATTATCGATTTGAGTTCAGCATATACATTTGCACGGAAATAAGGATGTTTTGGAAAAATTTTAAGAGATAAAGGCTTTCGGGGACTAAATAAAAATTTACCCTTTACAGAATAATTGTTAAAATCGAAATAAAAACATGCAAATTAAAATTCTAAAAAAAATAATGTACATTTTCAAATTTAGAATAATTAAAACAATGAACGAATTTTAGTCTTTATATTTTAATGAAATGTTTTGTTTATTTATTACACCACTTTCAGCAACATTATTATTATTATTATTATTATTTATTAATCATTTAGAAAAGAATGAATATTATTATTAAATCAGTCAGTCAGTTAAGTGCCATACGCGATACACGCTTGGGCGATCATGTCTCAAAAGAAACATGACTGACTGGGCAGAAGATTATCCCGCAGTAGGTTGCCATTGCTTTCTGTGGTAGACTGGTTGCCGACCAAGGCTATAGAACCCAGTCTGTCCTGCTATTTGACCCATAACTGGAAGGAATAGACGGATTAATACCTTTCCCAAGGGTATTTGCGAGTAAGTGAATACAATGGATTCAACTGGAATTCGAACTCGGCTCCCCGGTTTCTCGTTTCGAGCCGATATCCACTGTACCACAATTCAGTAATATACCATCTTGCCCTATTTCTTTTTTAAACGTAATTTTAAAAAGTTTTCTAAGATTTTTTTCTTTAGTTTACAATCATTCATTACTGCCGGACTTGCTAACCGAAGACCGACGAAGGGACGATAGAACTGGCCTTCTTTTTCGGTGGTCGTGGTTGCACACACAAGCAAATTTTAATCTTGAACAATTTTTCGATACACCCTACCATCTTTCTGCAGCTTTATAATCTTGCATATCATTTGAAAATTCTTTTGTTTTAACCATTTTAATACGTTTAGATAGCGGAACAGATCTGTTGTGTATAAGATCTGTTATCCTTATATGCCGACTGAGTGACGAACGTTTGAAAACAACCTGTGACTAGTTGAAATACAAAGCATATCAAAATAAATTAAAATAATTTTAAAATACTCTTTTAACTGTATTATTTTAATAGATGTTAAATACTGGGCAGTTGACCTCCCCTATAACCCAACCCTGTGAAATCTCTAAGTTTCGTAGATGGTCTGTTCTTCAAATTCATATTCGTTCGTTTGCTTTGTACATGGACAGGCAGCTTAGCCAGACCTTAATTTTCGGGAAAAGGCAAGAGTTGACGATATAAATTTCTTAATTCAAACTTTCTGTGTGGTATGTGTAATCGTTTCTTATTTATGTATTTTAATTCTTTACTAATCTTTTCGGCGTTTATGCTCCATTTGGACTTAACTAAGTTAAAACTTAGTTAACTCACTACTCGTGGAATTTTTTTTTTCAATAGGAGTAGATAGATCACACTATCGCCCGGTCCATCCTCCTCCCACGTCTATTGAACTGGAGTAGAGGCTTGCCCCTTTTCCTGTTTAGGATGTGGTTTCCGGCTTTCTCTTCTCTCTTCAGACCTTGGTATTGGTACTTCCGTGATTTTCCTGCGATCTGGCCGGTTGGTGGCAACGGCTGATCACTGTGAGGGTACCGGGTTGGCAGTTTCCTGGTTGCTGCTTCCGACTGGTAGTTAGGAGCCCTAACTCTTGCGTATCGTCAAGAGCGGTTGCTCTGATCAACAGTTGTATAATATCGGGGTTCTTGTAGTGCCATGTCGCGCATGGATAGGTATCCCTGCAAGCGCTTTCGGTGGGCAACCCTGAGGCCACACCTTGTTGCAGCCCTAGCCAGTTTCCCTCCCGCACAGATCGTGGATAATGACCGCCTGTATCCTCTACTCTAGGTCCCTTTCTATAAACAAAAACATGACGAAATAAATCAGAAATGACCCTAAACCAGTTAAAATAAAACCACCTAAACCCATTAACCTTTCTTTCACTAATATCCGGGGCATTTGTACTAACTTTCCTAGTGTAGAAGCATTCCTGCATGAAAAGTCCCCGGACATCCTCACGCTCTGCGAAACTAACCTCAACTCAGCTATTCCTTTCTCTGACCTCTCCATCCCTGGTTATCTTCCCCTCTTAAGGAAGGATTCCACTGTCCACATGCATGGGCTGGGTGTCTACGTCAGCGAACACCTCCCCATAGCTAGGGTGACTTCACTCGAATCTACTGATCACCAATACATATGTCTCCGCCTGTCTCTCTTCAGTTCGGTTAGTTACCTATTCTTTCTTTACTGTTTTCCCTCCTCTTCTGACTGCTCCCTACTAGATAGCATTGCTGACGACATAGATAAGGCTATTTCCTATCACCCATTCGCCCACATATTTGTATTCGGAGACCTCAACGCCCATCACTCTGAGTGGCTTGAAAACGCTGTTACTGATCCAGCGGGCATTCACGCCATGAACTTCGCTATTTTCCAATCCCTTACGCAAGTGGTGGACTTCCTCACTCGCTTCCCAAGCACCCCCTCGGGTCATTCCTCATTACTAGATATATGTTTCACCTCTGCGCCCGACGCCTGTCAAGTTTCGCAGCTTTGACCTCTTGGCAACTCCGACCACGCTTTAGTCTCTCTCAGTATTTCTTTCCACTCTCACTCCCCTCAGGAGCCCCCTACCTATAGAACCTTCTACATATACCAAAAAGCTGACTGGGATGCCTTTCGCGATTTCCTCTGCGACGTTCCTTGGGGAAAAGTGTTCGATCTATCAGCTGATGACTGTGCCTCTGAGGTCTCGTCATGGGTGAAAGCTGGCATTGATGCCTTCATACCGACCAGGAAGTGTTGCCTAAAACCTTATTCCTCTCCGTGGTTCTCTCCTGCCTGCTCAGCCGCCATTGCCCACAGGAACCATTACTTCTGTCTGTTCCGGAGACAGTCATCTGATCACAATAGGCGCCTGTTCACGTCTGCTCGCAATGAGTGCAAGAGAACCCTAAATGACGCCAAACGGTTGTTTGCTGAGAGAATGCGACAGCGCATAGCTGACTGCAAGTTCGGCTCCAAGGACTATTGGAGGATTTTCAAACGAGTGCTGAACAATAGCAAATCCTCAATACCTCCTTTAATCCATGAATTTGAGGTTCTCACGTCATCTGCGGACAAAGCTGAATGCTTTGCCCGCAGATTCTCATCCAACTCCACATTTGACTCATCTGGAGTACACCCACCCGACTTCCCTATTAGAACTGAGGCCAAACTGCACGACGTATATATTACCCCAACAGTAGTATCCCGAGTAATCTCAAAACTCGACCCCCATAAGGCGAGTGGAGACGGTGGAATCCCGGTGAATGTCCTTAAGAGGTGTGCTCCTGAACTTTCCCCTGTCCTCTCTAAACTGTTTAATTACTGCCTTTCTGCTTCCTGCTTTCCTGCATGCTGGAAGTTCTCCTCAGTCGTTCCTGAATTTAAAATTGTGGTGAACCCTCGGACCCATCCAGCTATCGTCCTATCAGTCTTCTACCTATATTCGGGAAAGTATTCGAGGCCATAATCAATGCTGAAATAGTCCAACATCTTACTGCACACAAACTCTTCTCTGACAGGCAATATGGCTTCCGCTTTGCCAGGTCCACGGCTGACTTGCTAACAACCGTAACGGAGTACATGCTCCAGGCCCTTGATGAATCTGACGAGGCTCGCGCGGTTACTCTGGACATCTCCAAGGCTTTCGACAGGGTTTGGCACTCTGGCCTCCTATGCAAACTACGCGGTTATGGTATTACTGGTCGCCTGCTTGACCTAATCCAATCTTTCTTAAATAACCGCCAAATGAAGGTCGTTCTGAATGGGCATGCCTCTTCATCCTACAGCACGAATGCTGGTGTCCCACAGGGCTCTATCCTGGGCCCGACGCTCTTCCTTATTTTCATCAACGACCTCCCAGATGAGATCAGTTCCCAAGTAGGCATCTAAGCAGACGACACCACAATATACTCCCGTACCAGTAAGAAACCTGTCGTGGCGGACAGACATAATCTCGCTGCTGACCTTGAACGGGATCTACACTCTGTGGTGAATTGGGACAAGTGGCTTGTCAACTTCAATGCGTCTAAGACCAAGTTGTTGTCTGTCAACCATCACAGGCAACCTCTCCTGCCTCCCATAAGCATGGACCAAGCGATTCTCCCTGAGAGCAACATACTACGCCTCCTTGGCATTACGCTCTCCTCAGACCTCAAATGGAACCACTATATTGATTCCATAGCTAAATCTACTGCTAAGAAGGTTGGGTCACTATGCCGATCCAGGATGTTTTTTCCGCCTGAATCCATCCTGCCTATATACAAGTCAACCATCCGTCCGTGCATGGAGTAGTGCTGCCATTTATGGTCAGGCGCCCCTGCCGTTCTCCTCAGTGTTCTCGACAGGCTCCAAAGGAGAGTCTGTAATGTGATAGGTACTGATCTGGCGGCTCGACTGCAGCCACTTCCCCATCGTCGAAATGTAGCCTCCCTTTGTCTGTTCTATAAATACTTTCATGGCTTCTGCTCAGACGAACTTAAGTCACTGGTGCCTCCTCAACAGGTGTTTACTCGTGCAACCAGATTGGCAACTGGGTTCCACCCATTCACAGTTAGGTTAGCCAAATGCAGACGACAATTCTACTCCTGCAGCTTCTTCTCTCGCACTTCCCGCCTGTGGAACTCGCTCCCATATTCTTGCTTTCCTGACGGCTACAACCTCCAGAAATTTAAATGCAATGTCAATACTCATCTATTAACCTTTGGATTCTAGCTCTCTCCCCACCCCCGTATATCCTTCCCTTTCTCTCCACCTATGTATCTGTCATCTCACCTGCATTCTTAGCTTTCTATTACTCCTTTCTAACTAGTTTGTACTCCTCACTCTTTTCTAATTAATCTTTTTACAGTTATGTAGCCCCCAGCTCATCAGTGGCATTTCTGCCTTGCTCGCGGTGAAACAATTAAAAAACAAAAAAACAAAAAAAAACAAAAACAAAAACAAAACAAAAAAAAAAACATAGTTATATTCGAAGATTGGCAGTAAAAGGAAGTAAAATCAATGTTTTTCAATTTTTCTCAATGTTTAGTTAGTGAATATTCAAGTAAGTATCATTCAAATTGACGGTACTAATCCGTCTGTTCCCTCTAGTTATGGATTAAATAACATGAAAGATTGTGTTCTATAGACTTTTAATAAATTTCAAACGGAAGTTGCACATATTTACATTTGAATAGTGGAATCTTTCTTGGTGATTTTGAATACCACATTTTTCAGAATTTTTCTTTGAGTCATAAATGGATGTTTCTTCACATTCTGGGTTATATATCATTCAGTAGCCTCGTTTAATTCACGCGGACGACCACTTCCTTGAATATTCTCAGCAGTATCATATTTTTTCCACTTCCAAACAACAGCACCCATTGTACACACAAGCAAATTTAAATCTTGAGTCATTTTTCGATACTCCTTACCATCTTTGTGCAGCTTGATAATCTTCTGTCGCATACCATTTGACGATTCTTTGTTTTAACAATTTTAAAAAGTTCAGATAGTGGGGCAGTCTGTAGTGTATCAGACCTGTTATCACTATGTGCCGATTGAGTAACCTGCTTGGTTAATACATATATTGAAGACTAGCAGTATAGCCCGGCGTTGCTCGGGTGTAATGAAAGCTTTAAAACTAATCCATGGTCCTGGAGCTCAGACTCAGCCTAAAGAATATTTGTGTGAAGTTTGGTGAGAATCGGATAAAAATCGTGGATTTGTTTAAAGGACATACAGGCAGATAAACACACACACACACGCACGCGCGCACACACACACACACACACACATCTTGCCTTATATATATATATATATATATATATATATATATATATATATATATACTATCGATTTTCTGCACTATTGTAAGAACTGCAACCTTGGAATTTCTGAATATCGTTTCTTATGTCTTTGTCTATGACTGTATCAAATTTGATTAAAATCGGACCACTCCTTCTATAACCCGATGTTTTCGATTATCGATTTTCGATATTAATCGGGGGTACCTCGACACAAAACCTAGCTACGAACACTCGCAGACGCTTATAGTACAACTGTGTAAATTTTCAAGAAAATCAGTTCAGCCGTTTCGGAGTCTACAGGTAGACACACACACACACATACATACACACAGACAAAGTTCCATTTATGAATAAGTTTAGATAACGTGATTGGTTGAAGTACAAATCACATGAAAATAACTGAAAATAGTTTTAACACGCCCTTTTTTTACTGTATTATTTGTTTTGGTGTTAAATACTTTTGCACACAGACAAAATCGAAAATTGACAATAAAAGTACATGAAAACAATTTTTCTCGAATTTACTCTATGTTTAGTTCGACAATGTTCATTAAAATATTAGAAGTAAGTAACATTGAAATTAGATAATTTTTATTGTAAAATTGATTAAAAAAAAACAATGTGTTAAATACTTTTATTACCTTCTGTATGTAACACAAATATATATCGTATATATGCCATATGTAGGTTTAAAATTCGCGATCAGACAGTCAGTTAAGTGCCATACATGATACACGCTTGGGCGATCATGTCTCAAAAGAAACATGACTGACTGGGCAGAAGATTATCCCGCAGTAGGTTGCCATTGCTTTCTGCGGTAGACTGGTTGCCGACCAAAGCTATAGAACCCAATCTGTCCTGTTATTTAACCCATAACTGGAAGGAAGAGATGGATTAATACCTTTCCCAAGGGTATTTGCGCGTAAGTGAATGCAATGAATTCGGCTGGAATTCGAACTCGGCTTCCTTGATTTCTCGTTCCGAGCCGATATCCAATGCTCCACGACGCACATAGACGGCCGAAATTAGCTACCTGGCAACTCCTATTGCTTATAATTTAGAGTAACTTTCATATACCTATTGCCATTATTTAAAGGCTGTTATGCAGGTTAAAAGTGTTATCATTGGTAATATTTATTATAGTAATTTCATCATGTTTATTATTAGTACAAGGTTTTATTAAATTATATGTAATAAATTCGAATAATATATTATACTGTCGTTCTTGCTTGTTGCACAAAACTTCCTCCCGTTCTGAATTTTTAAAAGAAAAACTAAACCGAAAAATATAATACTGAAAATTGTGCATATTCACCCAAAAGACTGGATAGATGAAGCTGGTCTACAGTTATGGCTAAAAGTTGTATGAGAAAGACGTCCTGATGGACTACTACAAAAGACCTCTCGTCTGGTTTGGGATCAATTTCTAGCATAGGACTGAATTCAGTAAAAAGAAATGTCAGAATTGAAAACAAAGATAGCAGTTATTCCTGGTGGAATAACAAGCCATTTACTAATAATTTTACTAATTTTACTAATTACTACTTTATTTATTTATTTGCCCTGCTGAAATTGAGGTGCGTCTTATACACCCATGCGTCTTATATGTCATCAAATACGGTAACACGCATATAGATAACGCACATCTAACGCAATAAAAAAAATCATTTCACCCTATGTTATGCAAGGCAATAAAGCCACTAAGAAACAAGAGGTTACTAAGTGTGAAAGAATATGCGAAAAAGAAAACATTATTAAAGGAAGAGTAAAAATAAAAAAATAGAAATTAAGAAGGAAGACGATAACGACTGATGTTGCATTTAAATTTTTCGAGATCAAACTTGAATACAAGCTGAAAGAGTATTTCACAAGCGAGAAGTACAAGAGAAGAAACTATTAAAATAGAACTTACGGTTACATCTAGTCATTTCAAATGTATAATGATGAGACCTTGCCGCTAATCTAGTATTGCACTTAAATTCATATTTAAACACACACACATATATAGCACAAACGTACATATCAAACGCGTATAGCACACACACTTATATGTATAACAATGTAGTACTGCTCTTAAATGCATATTGAATAACATACACATGCATATATATATAACACAAGCATATATATCAGACACATATAACACACACACACACACACACACACACACACACACACACACACACACACACACACACATATATATATATATATATATATATATATATATATATATATATTCGTCATCCATATACAAGCCTGTTTCATTGTATCACAGATCATCAGTGTGGCTAGACATCCACTTGCTTTTGGCCGGGATGAAAACTCGCCCGACTCGGTGTCAGTCGAAGTCGCTAACCCCTCTGCCATAGGCGTCATTTGTTTAAAATTCATAACATAAGTACTTTATAACATCCTTACAAAGTAGCTATTTTGTTTCAACACTTCTTGTGTCTTGCCAAGTGATGGCGCTGATTGAGAGATGAAGATTTTTAAAAGGTACAAAACTAACCAAACCTTCTCAATAGGGGCGATATTGTTATGTAGTCTGTGATAACCAATCAAAATACATGTAAATACTAAGTTGAAAAACATGATAACATACCCTAAAAACAATTTATTACTACATTAACGTTAATGTTTGATTAAAATAGAAATCAGTATTACTCATTGCTCATTAATTTCACTTTGAAATAAAAATAAAAATTATTACGAATTAATGTTAGAATTTACAAATTTCAAATTTTAAATTTAACTGAGCATCATGTTTAAAGTATTATAAAGTTATTCAAACATGAAACAGAGAAGAGAGACAGACACACACATATACAAATATATACATACATACATCCACATACATACAAATACACACATATACATACATATGTTTTTTAAATATAGCGACGTGTCAATTCACGCGTTAAATTCAACGGTAATGTAAGAATTTTGTGTGGACGCTACAAATATCAGATATATAACTAAGTCTGAATTCGGATGATAGGATGGGCAGGGAGAGAGTTATATAGATTTCAAGACAAACGGTCATATTCCAATGCATAAACATATAACTATTGTTAAAATTAAAGATATAAACTCGCAAATTCACATTCCAAAAACAAAATACGTACATGCACAAAAACCCATAAAGCAGCATTTACCAAATAAAACCACATACACGGATGCATAAATATGCACAAATATACACAGAAACACCCACACAGAAGCATACGCATATATACGCATACATACATAAACAAATGTTTATATATATATATTCATAAATTATAACATGGATATGTTACAATATCACTACAAAAGTAGCTATTCTGTTTCGACTGTTAGCTACTTTTGTAGTGATATTGTAACATATCCATGTTATAATTTATGAATAAATAATATTATTAGCTCTACTTTTGTATTGAGCACTTTTTAAAAATAGTGTTTCTTGAAACAAGGAATATTATTCCAACAATACTTGTGTGTGTATATATATATATATATATATATATATATATATATATATATATATGCACACTAGTACATAAATAAACCCACATGCACACCTACATACATGCATTTATACATAGACGAACTCATGTACACAGGTATATATATATTCATATATAAAAAGATCTAGAAACAAACATACCAAAATAGATATATACACAAAGGGCCAGGCAGTTAAGTGCCACACGTGAAACACACTTGGGCGATCATGTCTCAAAAGAGACATGACTGACTGGGCAGAAGATTATCTCGCAGTAGGTTGCCATTGCTTTCCGCGGTAGACTGGTTGCCGACCAAGGCTATAGAACCCAATCTGTCCTATTATTTAACCCATAACTGGAAGGAAGAAACGGATTAATACCTTTCCCAAGGGTATTTGTGCGTAAGTGAATGCAACAAATTCAACTGGAACACAGGGTAACAGACAATAATAAAAATTTCAGTCCATAAGAAATTAATGCCTTAGGAATCACAATTATTCAATATTAACTTGACATATATATATATAGATAGAAATCATTAAACTCAATGACATCATTATTAATTACCTGATAAGACATTTTTCTTTCAATGTCAAAAAAAAATGTACAATTTTGTAGTTGTTTGTAGTTTTTATATGTTCTAAAGTATAATTAATAGTATATATATATGCGGGTATGCATTTGTGTACATAAGCATACATACATACATACATATATATATATATATATATATATATATTTCTTTGTCCATATATTTCCTTTATTTTAAATTCATATTTATTTTATTTTATATTATTCCCTATACATTTGGTTGATATATATATATATATATATATATATATATAAAGAGAGAGCGAGGGAGATGTATATATATATATATATATATATATATATATAGATGAGTGTGAGTGTAAGTGTTTGTATGTGTGTATATGAGTGTATATGCATATACATTTATTTATATCTTAGGAGTAGGTGTATTAATGTACTCATAGATGTGGATGAATATATGTATCTGTATGTATATATATATATATATATATATATAATTATTGAAACTTTTTTCATCAATCATTTTAGTACTTTATTCATGTATTATAATGATGTCAAAAAAAAAAAGTACAATTTTGTAGTTGTTTGTAGTTTTTATATGTTCTAAAGTATAATTAATAGTATATATATATGCGGGTATGCATTTGTGTACATAAGCATACATACATACATAATATATATATATATATATATATATATATATATATATATATATTTCTTTGTCCATATATTTCCTTTATTTTAAATTCATATTTATTTTATTTTATATTATTCCCTATACATTTGGTTGATATATATATATATATATATATATATATATATATATATATATATAAAGAGAGAGCGAGGGAGATGTATATATATATATATATATATATATATATATATATATAGATGAGTGTGAGTGTAAGTGTTTGTATGTGTGTATATGAGTGTATATGCATATACATTTATTTATATCTTAGGAGTAGGTGTATTAATGTACTCATAGATGT
This sequence comes from Ascarosepion bandense, assembly GCA_037127315.1. Taxonomy (NCBI): domain Eukaryota; kingdom Metazoa; phylum Mollusca; class Cephalopoda; order Sepiida; family Sepiidae; genus Ascarosepion; species Ascarosepion bandense. The sequence goes on along the minus strand of JBBBDQ010000871.1, from coordinate 4,929,792 downwards.
GGATGAATATATGTATCTGTATGTATATATATATATATATATATATAATTATTGAAACTTTTTTCATCAATCATTTTAGTACTTTATTCATATCGATTATCAGTTACTTTATTGATATAATGAGATAACAAAATCTATGATCTACTCTACAATTACGTATATCTTTAGAATTCCCTTAATCTTTCTATCTTATTTCTTCTTTTCTTTTTGTGTATTCATATAGTTTCTTTATATATATATATATATAGTCATCCGCAGACAGATCTGTTTCAGCTCATCAATACGGTTAGACATCCGATTGCTTTTTAACCCTGGATTGAAACCCGACCGAATTGGCGTCAATCGGCGATTCTACCTCTGAGCTATGGCCGCTCGGTAGAAGGAGACAGACTTTTTAGCGTATCATGTATCATAGGCTAATAGCCAGAGTGCTCTAATTCATTACCGAATATAAATTATCTATTTAGATCCCTTCCAATACAATGTTTTCTTTTTTCGCTCTTTTATTTATTTATTCCAGTAGTAATACGTGCTGTCCGTTCTTCAATATGCCAGTGAATGCTGGACAATATCATCAAAGATGAAGGAAAAACTTGAAGCAACTGAAATGTGGTTCTATAGAAGGATGCTGCGGATATCATGGATCGAGCATGTGAGCAATGATGAGGTCTTAGAAATGATGGAAACAAAAAGGAAATTAATACTGAGTATCAGGAAGAGACAGCTGAAGTTCCTGGGACATGCAATGAGGAAGGAGGGCTTAGAGAACCTGATACTAACAGGCCAGATAGAGGGAGGAAGAGACAGGGTAAAGCAACGGATAACATATTTGAAGGACCTAATCAGGTAGATGACAGAACGAGGTTTGCATGGTGTAACAGGAGAAGGTATGCTCAGAGTCACCAGGGATAGGAAAACATGGAAAGCCATGATCGCCTAAGTCCCAAAGGGACAGGGCACATAAAAGAAGAAGAAGAAGAAGAAGAAGAAGAAGAAGAAGAAGAAGAAATGCATAACTCAACAAACGTTTTATTATATTTATATTTGAAGTCAATTGAGCAAATAAACAAATTTGTTATAATAAATAAATAAGTGTATTTCAACAAATATACATTTAATAGTCAAAAAAATATGTCATTAACAAGTAATGTTTGAGGAAATTTAATTGTTCACTGTAAACGTTCGTAAGTGTGAGTCTCGGTAAAAATATGTAATACACAGATTAAGAATTGTTTTGCTTAGACTGTATATTAAAATGTTTGCTGAAATGAAATTCAATTATAATATGTGAAAAAGATATTTTTTGTTTGAATGTTCAAGATGTAATTCAAAACAATGATTTTGTGTGATGAACAGTTCTACTTGAAGAAAAGTTTGTTGAAGATAACACGTTGAAGCATATTTTCAATGATAGAAAAGTTTGTTGATTTCAGCTTGGCAGTTTGAGTGAGTGAGTGAGTGAGTGAGTTCTTGTATTCTTTTTGGCGTTCAATGGTCAATAGATGATAAGAAGACGATAGTAGAAGTTGAATTCACAAGTGATTTCCCGCGTGTTGCTGGATGAGATTATGTAGTGGCGTCGATTCTATTTGCAGATGGATACCCACTGATTGAAGAAACAAAATTTGCGGTTCCAGGTTGAATCAGAACGCCCCAGCGGGAAAATTACGTCTCGTGCAGAAATCTTTTTTAGAAGTGAATAAGCCAATCAGATTGTGAACTTTAGAAAAATTTAGAAAACTGGCTGGAGCCTACTTCCAAGAAAACTGCACAAATTTTGACTAGTAAAAACAAAGCGATAGATAAATTGTCGTCACGTCGCGATTGGTAAATTGTCCTATGATAATTAAGTAGTAATGTTTATTGCGAGTTTTTGCAAGAATATGTGAAAAGGAATTCACGAAAGTTATTTTGTGAGGGGTACCGCACAATACCCACCCCTAGATTGATAAAGCTACGATGTACACTTTTTAATATGTCAATTATTAACGAAATTTAGAAGGCCAATGAACTCGCTTACCTGTTTTCGTGTGAAATGGTGCTGGTTGCTTAGCTGTTTGCTCTGATGATAATGATGATGATGATTGTGGAACGTCTGGTTGCTGTGAAGTATGATTCGAATCTTTAGAAATTTTGGAATAAGTCTACTCTATGAATGCTGGTTTCAGTCAATCAGTAGATATGTTTATTTGGTTGTTGCGTATCAATACGGTGAAATGTTTGGGTTGTCGAAAAACCACTTTCAAAGGACCAAAGTAATTAAATGTTAGTGGCTTGCTAACCGCATCTTGTCTCACGAAAACGTAGTCGCAATCCTGTAGGGTTTTCGAGACAAATATATTTTTTGATTGAACACGAGTAGCCGTAAATGAGAGTTCCAATTTTGCAAGGAGCGAGCAAAGGAAGTAGTTGGTTCCGTCACTGGTTTTCTGTCCATGAATTAGCCTGGGGAGTGAGAGGTGCCGAATACGAGGTCAGCTGTAGTGCATTGTAGATCTTCTTTCAATAGATTTCGTAACGAAAGCATTACAAGTGGGAGCTTCTCCAGCCATTTTTGTGAATAATCGGAAATGGTAAATGCTGTCTTCAATTGTCGATGAAATCTTTCAACCAGACCATTGGCGCAAGGTTGATAAACTGTAGTTGAAATGTGTGTCGCTCCTAAGAGATTGATAAACTCCTTGAAGAGGGTCGATTGGAATTGAGGTCTACAGTCTATTGTGAGTACAGAAGGGCATCCGAAAATGGCAATCCACTCTCGGAAAATAACTCTAGCAGCAGTTTCAGCCGTGGTTATTTGTAATGGAATCGCAACTGGCCAGAGATTGAAACGATCGATGATGAAGAGGATATACTAGTAACCATGAACTAAGTCCGCGTGAAGATGTTGGAAGCGTCCATCTGGCGTTGCAAAATGTCCCAGCGGAGATTTGGTATGGCGATGGATTTTAGTTCGTTGCTATTTGATGCAACATTGCGTCCAGTGTTTGATGTCTGAGTTCATGCTGGGCCAAAGGAAACGTTCACTGATAAGTTTAATTGTAACTCTGCGGCCTGGGTGTGACAAAGCGTGAAATTGGTCAAACATTTGCCTTCGCATTGAAATAGGAACTAAAGGTCTGGGATGATCAGTGCTAGTATCACAAAGGAGTTTTTGTCACTAAAAGGCATGGGTCGTGGCTCAATGTGTAGTGATGAGTCTTTATGTAGGGTAGACAGAGTATCGTCCATTTCTTGGTCGTTTGCTTAGTGGTCGAAGTTCAGTGCTTGTTTACAGGAAGTGTTTATGGTAGCACGTGACAAACTTTCGGCGACTGTATTGTTTTTCCCTCGTATGTGTCGAATGTCAGTTGTAAACTGTGATATGTAGTCCAACTGGCGAAAATGACGGGGATTGTATTTGTCCGTATTTGAGTGTAGGGCGTAGATGAGCGGTTTATGATCTGTAAACACTGTAAAGTTGCGAACTTCAAGAAGATGCTGGAAATGTCGTATAGCGGCGTAGATTGCTAGTAGTTTGCGAGAAAAGCGCTATAATTTTTTGTGCGTTGCTGAGTTTCTCAGAAAAGCGAGAAAGTTGCTTGCTCACATTTCCAATAAGTTGATGTAAGACTGATCTAATAGTCTCAGCGGAAACGTCAGTGTTGAGAAATAAATGCGTTCTTTTGTCATCTTGTATGTCAGCGAGCTTGGTGAAATTTGCGAGAGCGTCCTTAGCTCGATTAAAAGCGGAAAGGGTCTCGTTGGTTAAAGTGATCTTGGCGTTACGCCGTCCCTGGTTACGAAGTAGATCAGTAAGAGGAATGAGAATGTGGTAACACTGAGGAATAAACTGGCGGTAGTGGTTGATTAAGCCAAGAAATCAAGGTCCTCTAGTAGAGTCGCTGAGTCGTGAATGTTGGCAGTTTATGAAACCGTAATTTTCAAAACAATCTCTCTGATATAGTTTTGGCGCCGAGAAGATTTTTCATCTTCCTCAACAACTGTGTCGGTTTATTCTGCTCTAACTGCATATTATTGAAAAGATCATTTTGCCGTCTCTACTCGGATTTGCCTGTCCGTTATATTATCGCGTCTTTTAATGTATCGAAAGGCTTGTCTGAAGGCATTTCGTTGAGTAGGTTTGAAACTTCTGAAGCTATCTCTGGAGGAAGTTTTCCCACTGCGTAAGCGAAGCGTGCTGTTTGGGAAGTAATCTGCTTGGCTTTAAAAACAACGCTAAGTTACGAGAATCACACTTGGGCGATGAGTGTGTCGAAATGTTGCTTTGTTGTTCTCTGAGTCAGCCATGTTGAATGTATTGAAAATAAATGTCCCCACGTGGTCGAATGCTGTAAAATGTTACGTCACTATTACTGCAAATCTTGTTGCCGAAGCTGTAAATTGCTGTTCCTCAATAAAATCGTGTCGGGTTTGCAAAAATATGGTTCCTCAAACTTGTGTCGAGTCTCCAACAGAATGTGGCCTCAATGAGTTTTCGGCGAGGTCACCAATAACATTGTTGCGCGCGTTGGGGTTGCCAATAAAATGTTTCCTCAACAAATCCAGGTCGGGTTTCCTTCGTCAGGTTTCCTTCGTCGAAGTCGCTAATAAAATGTGGCGGAATTAAACTACATGCATAACTCAACAAACATTTATTTTATATTTAAATTTGAAGTCAATTGAGCAAACAAATGAATTGGTTATATTAAATAAATAAGTGTATTTCAACAAATCTATCTATCTATCTATCTATCTATCTATCTATCTATCTATCTATCTATCTATCTATCTAAACTTATTTATAAATGGA
>JBBBDQ010000871.1:4775000-4920000 GCA_037127315.1 Ascarosepion bandense | reverse complement strand
ATCGAAGAAAAGACTATTGATTGATTTATATTCTCTTTTTCTTTTTTAACTGATCAGAAAATCAAACCAATTTACATTGCCTATAAGAATTATAGAATTATTAACATATACTGCATTGTTCGGAAACCTCTTTTTCACACACACACACACACACACACACACACACACACACACACACACACACACACACACACATATATATATAAATATATAAGTAAATTAACCTAGTGAGCCTACAAACCTACCAAGGTTTCACGTAAACGTCTCCAACCTTCCCTGAAAATCCGTTTAAGTGAAACCTTGTTAGGTTTGTTGGCTCACTAGGTTAATTTACTTATTCTGCGTATTGAGCGCTTTTTTGTTATTGATTACTTGTCTTGGGTTTTTTCTTTGGGCTACGTACTGGCTCGCTCCAAATCGCTTTGGCTGATGTTCATGTGCTTAGCTCTTTGTTTTGTTATAACCATTTTTTTCTTCCGCATATATACGCTAGGGTTTTTCGAAACGAGCATAATGATAAGTTTGCTGTTATATATATATATATATATGTATATAATTTTTGCATAGACACACACGCAACCACCCACATTATACCTAAATTACACCAAAGTCACACCTACTCCCAACCGGCTTCATACCCGACGAGGAATCTTTCAAGGAGACTCTCTGTTACCCCGTCTATATTTTATATATTCAATTCTCATTTCGCATGAGCTAAGCAATAATAGCTATGGATACAAAGTAAATAATAAAGTATTTAATCACTTTCTCTACATAGAGGATCTCAAACTCTTTGCAAAAGATGACAATGAGTTCCAGGATCTCTTCAATGCTGTAAAATACTTTAGTAACGACATAGGTATGGATTTCAGATTAGATAAATGTGGAAAAGTATTATTCAAGAAAGGTAGCATTACAGAAAAAATACTTAATGGATATAAATTTAATCCTAAAGATTAGGAAACTGGAACATGAAGAAGCCTATAGGTACCTAGGAATTAGCGAAGGAGATGGAATACAGCATACCCAAATAAAGGAGAACCAAAAAAAAAAAAAAAAAGAAAAAAAAACAATACTACAGACATGTACCTCTGGTATGGAATCAGTCAGTCAGTCAGTCAGTCAGTTAAGTGCTGTACGTGATACACGCTTTGGCGATCATGTCTCGAAAGAGATATGACTAATTGGGCAGAAGATTATTGCGCAGTAAGTTGCTATTACTTTCTGCGGTAGACTGGTTGCTGACCAAAGCCATAGAACCCAATCAGTCCTGTTATTTAACCAATAACTGGAGGGAAGAGACGGATTAATACCTTTCCCAAGGGTATTTGTGCGTAAGTCAATGCAAGGAATTCAACTGGAATGTGAACTCGGATCCCCGATTTCTCATTCCGAGCCGATATCCAGTGAACCATCCATTTCTGGTAATGAATAACGAATTGAAAACAAAACAACAAAAAACAAAAAAAAAAAACAAAAAAAACAAACAGAATATCAGCCATAAACACTTTGGCTGTAGCTGTGGTGCAATACAAGTTCAATCTGTTTAACTAGGCCTTAGCTGATATGAAGCGAATGGACACCAAAATGAGAAAGCTTCTTCACTTTCAACCGCGTGCATCATCAGGAGGTAGAGGATTTGTTCAACTAGAACTCTCTTAGAAAACTACACTAATCGACCTTCAAAGATACCTGAAAATGACAGAAGACTGGATAATGATCTGTATCAAAGAACATGAAAGAAGTAAGAAACTTTATTCAGTAATAAAGGAAACCAACAATTTCCAAATAGAATTTCAACTGAAATAGAATACACCAAAAACATTATAAAAATGCAAAAGCAAACGCAATACTCCATAGACAGAAATGATGGCAAGATATACCCCTTCGCGGTCAATATTTTGTTCGTACCAAACAAGCTGATGTAGACAAACCTCGTACCCATCAATTGCCTATGTAGTTCAGGGTTAAAAGCTGAAACTGAAGGTTTTATACTTTCAGGGCAAGATCAATGTTTGCTAACTAGAAATTACCAAGCAGACATACTGAAAATTTGTGTTAGCCCCAAATCCAGATTCTGTGATAAATATCGAGAAACAATTGACCATCTTGTATCAGGTTTCATGATAGTGGCACCCACTGAATATAAAACCCGTCATGATAAAGTGGGCCGACATCTGTATCGGAAAATCTGCAATTTTTACGGAAGTTAAACTGACAAGAAATTGCTATGAAAACCACCAAGATCCGGTTACAGAAAAAAAATCTGTAACAATTTTAATGGGACTAAACACAGACAAACCAATCAAAGTTAATCGTCCAGGCATCTTGATCAGAGACCACAAAAACCAAATGTGCCTTCTTATTGACATGACAGTCGAGAGAAACTGTCATGTATCTTTAAAGACCTTCAAAAAGTAACAAAATACAGGGATCTTGAAGTGGAATTCTAAAAAATGTATCGCATTAAAGACATCAATAATTCCAGTTGTAGTTAGAGCCCTCGGATTGATTGGAAATGTCCCGATAAAGAAATACAAAAGCATTCATACTTTACAGCCTACACCTTACCAAAGGCTTTATTGATGTAAAATGTGTGTGTTCTTGTTTTTTTATCTCTCAAAAAATGCTCTGTAGAAAATATCATGATGCCATTTCTGACCTTAGGTCTGTGGTTGAAACCCAGAAAGAAAAGAGGATACACCAGAAATTGCTGTGGGGCTTACCCACTTAACTATGGACTCTTCCTACCAGTATATTAACTGAGAGTTAATCACTCTCGTGGCTTCAGTTCAGCTCAGCACAGTCTGTCTGTCTAGTCAGTCACTAGTAAGCCAAACTTATATTTACTCTTTTCTCTTATATCTATTTTTTACTTAATATATGTTGTTAACCTTACCACCGTGTTTCGGGTTATCATTTCGTGGTCCCATCACCGGTTCACATCACTTGGCGACGAGGATTTCGAACATCAAGGAATACCCCACGCAATAAACCCCTCGCTGGTCGCCAAGATAATTGCGCAACTTGACCCACACAAAGCGAGCGGCGGTGACGGAATCCCAGTCATAGTACTGAAGAAATGTGCCCCAGAACTCTCCTCTGTCCTCTCTAAACTCTATAACCTCTGCCTATCTGCTTCCTGCTTTCCTGCCTGTTGGAAGTCCTCCTGCGTAGTACCTATATTTAAGAATTCTGGCGAACCCTCGGACCCCGCCAATTACCGTCCTATTAGTCTCCTTCCAATCTTTGGCAAAGTTTTCGAAGCCATTATCAACGCCGAGGTGATTCAGCACCTTATGACCAACGGGCTTCTCTCTGACAAACAGTATGGGTTTCGCTTCACCAGGTCTACTGCTGATATGCTAACGACCATTACCGAGTACATATACCAGGCACTCGACAAGAATGGTGAAGCCCGAACCGTTGCCTTGGATATCTCCAAAGCATTCGACAGGGTCTGGCATGCTGGCCTCTTGTGCAAACTGCGGAGCTATGGGATAACTGGACATCTGTTTGACCTCATCCAGTCCTTCCTCTCTAACCGCACATTAAAGGTGGTATTAAATGGGCATGCCTCCCAAAACTACCAGACGAACGCGGGCGTCCCTCAAGGTTCTATCCTAGGTCCCACGCTATTTCTGATCTACATTAATGATCTCCCCGACACCATTAGATCCCAAGTTGGCATGTATGCCGACAACACAACAATCTACTCCCGCATCGATCAGAAACCAGGTCTGGACGACAAAGTGAACCTCGCTGCCGCACTGGAAAGGGACCTCCAATCCGTAGTGACCTGGGGTAGGAAATGGTTGGTAAATTTCAATGCCTCCAAAACAAAGCTGTTATCAACTAACCACCATAGACTATCGCATCTACCTCCCATTAGCATGGGACAGGCTAGCCTCCCAGAGAGTAAAATACTACGCCTCCTTGGCCTTACACTCTCGGCGGACCTCAAATGGAATGACTATATTGAATCCATTGCCAAATCTGCTGCTATGAAAGTCGGCTCTCTGTGCAGGGCCCGGAAATTTTTCCCACCTGAAACTATTCTGCACATATACAAATCTACCATCCGCCCGTGTATTGAATATTGCTGCCATATCTGGTCGGGTGCCCCTGCTGCTCTCCTTGGGCTTCTTGACAAAATACAAAGGAGGATCTGTAACGTGGTTGATACTAACTTGGCAGACCGGCTGCAGCCGCTCTCACACCGGCGTGATGTAGCTTCCCTGTGCCTCTTCTACAAGTACTTTCATGGCTTCTGCTCCGATGAGCTTAGATCACTGGTGCCGCCCAAGCACGAATTTACACGAAATACTAGATTAGCAACTAGGTCCCACCCTTTTACAGTTAAACAAATAAGATGTAACCGTAAATTCTACTCCAACAGCTTCTTTTCTCGCGCTTCCCGCCTGTGGAACTCCCTTCCACAAGTCTGCTTTCCCGACAGTTACAATCTCCAGGTGTTTAAATGTAGGGTCAATAGACACCTCCTATCACACTAACTCCCAACTATTCTCACAACACTCTCATCTACCCAACCCTCATTCTCGGTATCCTCACCCGCCTATCACCCACCCTCTGTTATGTCCTATATTTAACCAGCCTTTCTCCTCTCTACGTAGCCCCCTGCACAGTAGTGGCAGTGACATGCCTTGCTCGGGGTGAAACGCTTATAAAAAAAAAAAAAAAAAAAGTTAACTCCACGAAGAAATACGAGTTCATAAAAAGAATACCCCTCCTCATCAACTGGCAAGCGGGAACTTTGGAAAACTAAAAACCAGTGTCCGATCCACAGCAACGAACGAAGATTCGAGCTAGGGTACTAATAGCGGCTGAGTAAGTGATAAACCCCTCACTTTAAATCTGTCGACAAACTTCGAATTACCAAAAACTGCCCCATCTAAACCAACCTGCAACTGTTTCTAAAAAGTGAAAAATAAAAAATAAAACAACTTCGAACGAATTCAAGTCAAAACGCCACATCTGAAATAATCTACAAGTTCCTTCTAAAATTTTGGCGACGTAAAAAAATAAGTGTGGGAAACTACAATAATTAAATGTCGCATGAAAAATCTACAAGCTCGGAACAACGGTATTACACAAAAAAAAATCTGTAAGTAGATTTTTTTGTGACCTCTCTTCTTTTGCGTACGTCTTACAAAAACCTGTAACTACAGTTAGTTTTTTCCTTCTCTCACGTAAAAATTGGTCGTTTTAGTCTGAAATAAAAAAATTGAAGATTTTCTGAAAGTAATAACCTAATTGATGAAAGCTCAGTTAGATTATTAGCAAAAAATTGACGAACGACAGCAGAGAACCGAAGAGCGGTTACTTCTACAACAACAACAACAACAACAACAACAACAGCAACAACTGTTTATGGAACAGCAGAAAGATTTCCAAGAGCAAGCTTTTAAAAAAAGCGAGGAACGTCAAAGTCAAATAGAAGAGTTACTGTACAAATCATTAAATGACAAACGAACATATGAGAATAATATTGCATTTTCCCAGGGCACTATCTGGAGTACCATGGAAACTTTCGAATATGTACCCGAACATGAAAAAATTTTCGATGCTTTTTACAGGCGGTGCGAAGATTTATTCAACGTTGATTGCAAAGAATGGTCAAATTCAAAAAGAGTTCGACTACTACTAAGAAAATTGGATACCGCATAATACAGTAGGTTCGTTGACTTTATCCTCCTCAAAAAGACAACGGACTTAGATTTCCCAGAAACAGTTAAGTTACTGTCGGAAATATTTAGGCCTAACACGTCAATTTTCCATAAGTGATGGAAGTGCCTAAATCTATTCAAGAAGGATCAGCAGGACTATCTGACATTTGCGGCTGCAGTAAATAAACACTGTAATGACTTTAAATTAGCAGAATTATTTGCTGACGACTTCAAATGCCTGATTTTTGCCCAGGGTTTAGTCTCAGCTGAAGACGCTGAAATTAGACTCCTATGCAGACAAAATTAGAGAATGAGCCGGGTCTAAGCCTCCAATAATTGGCAGAGGACTGCCAAAGGGCCGTATCCGTAAAATGTGACTCTAGAAATATCGAGGAGTAAAAAAATAATAAGAGCAGACCGAAACACTACTCCCCGGTAAAAGAGAAAAGTAAATCTATGCGACCAAAATATCGTGACAAGCATGCTACGAATAGACAAGAAAATTCACCACCAGGTTCGTGTTATATTTGCGAAAACCTACACTGGATGAGGTTTTACCAGTCCAAAAAGAAGAAAACCTCTCAAAATTGTGGTAAAACTGGCCATGTAACATCATGCTGCTGGTACGTTAAAAAATTTAGAAGACCAAAGAATAAAATTGGGCAGACGCAATCAAGCGATAAAGAAGATAGAAATTTGCGTAAATACGTAATTGTGTAAATATTCAACAAAACGATAAAATTCCAGCTCGACTCTGGGTCTGACCTTACGATTATTAATTTGCATAACTGGAGGTGACTGAAAAAGTCAACTGTATTAAGAACAAAGAAAACAGCACGTTCTTTAACAGGCGACAAAATTAATATTTTAGGTAGGTACCTCCACTTTTCAGTATAAATTTTTGATACCTGATTTTAAAATGAAATTTATAAATTATTCAGTTATATTTTAGCTTTATAATAAGCTTTAATTGAAAGTCAAGAGATTACATTTAGTAATTCCAGTAAACAAAATACACTAGCGTATTTTAAACCGAAATTATATTGGTTGGAATCTAAAAATTTTCAGATTAAAAAAAAAATTTAAACGTACTGCCATTTTTTTGATTGAGTGACACATTTACGTAAACAGTAGCCACATTTCCGTTTTTAAAAATCTGGCAAAAATAAAATATACGTCGCTGACACGTTATTGAAGTCAATGTTTTAAATTAAAACTTACCTTTATCCGATTTCAAACAATTGTACGTGCTTACTGTCTGAAATATTCGTTAAAAGCCTTTATCAGTTACGGTAGTCCGAGTATCAGTGCTTATCTCAGTGGTTGACAGCTTTAATGAGAACCGGAAGCTGTCAAGAAGACTAAAGTAGGGAGGGCATAGGCGACAAAAATATACGAATTTAATTTTTTTATGTAGGGGAAAACAACCCTTGAATCACGTGACCTTTTAATGATAAATATCACGTATGGCCACCCGTACAAATAAAGATACGGGCAATCAAAATGCACACAATTAAAATGTTTTAATTATTTTAAAAATCCATTGGCTAAATCATTTGTATTAAGCTTTTAAATTTTCGATTAGTAATTGTAGTCTTCATGCATTAATTATATACACTAGCCGGCCAAATAGAGGAAGAAATTTAACAATAATTTTGAATCATTTTATATATAATTTTTATGTATAATTAAAAAATAAAAAAATGAAGACAATTCTTGTAAAAATTAGTTATTCATTGAATTTTTTTCCTTTTCAGACTATGATATGCTTAATTTATATTGTTCATAAAAGCAATCAGAAGTTTATCCACATAAAAATTGGCATAGTTATTGCATTTTTCGCAATTCGGACCTATTTTTTAGAAAGTTGGGCTCTATTGGAGAAAAAGAACTGTTGATTAGCATTCCCCAATGACTCTTGAATTTAATTATATTAGGCTTATTTCTGCCCGTTGTCGGATGTTTAATCATTCCTGGAAATTAATTGGTGGGGGGGGGGTAACATATGTAAAAAAATATTTTTACCAATATTTTATACAAAATAATGATTTCAAATTGATTTCGGTCAATTAGGAATAAGTCCTGAAATGTTCATCAAAATCTGACCATTATTTGATTTTTGCAAGAATTTCCAAATTAATGTGTCTTTCACGGTCAAAAAAGTGCATATTACGTTTTTTTTACTTAATAAACGTTGCGGTAATTTAGGTCTCGCACTGACGTAAGAAAAAAAGAATTTCTACAAAGATTTCGAACGTGTTAGAAATAATTAAAAATTTAAACAATAATTAAAAAATTCTTTGATCCATCCTCTTTATGATAATATAAACATTTTGCCGATAAAACTTTGTTTTTATTTAGTTTGGGGCCTTTCTCCTTCATACTATGCTGTTTTTTTTCAGCGATTTTGTGGATGTACCTAATTTTAGCTGAAGTATTTTTCGCTCTAACATTAAATGAAATAACAAAAAAATTAAAAGCTTACGTTATGAAAAATACAGAAAACTTATTTGAAACAGATTGGATTGAGAAGTTCAATCTGTGGGACTGTCCAATAAGTATGTTTTGTCGTAAAATAGAAAGTACAACCTCCAACATTGAGGAACTGAAACAGGAACTCAAGCAAAAATTCCCTGGTGTGTTTTCAGGCGGGTTAGGAAAATGTACCAAGATAAAAAGCACAATTCCAGTTAAAAGATAATTCTCAGCCCGTGTTTAAAAAGAAAAGGAATGTTCCGTTTGCTGTGGTGAAACAAATCAATGAAGAGTTAGATAGATTGGAAAATTCAGGTATCTTGTCTAAAATAGATTTCAGTGAATGGGTTGCACCAACAGTATATGTAAAGGAGAAATCAAGCCAAATCAGAGTATGTGCTAATTTCTCAACGGGATTAAACGCCGCACTAAAATACCACCACTATCCTCTCCCTAACCCTGAATAGATATTTAATAAATTAAACAGTGGCAAAATTTGACTTATCGGATGCATAATTACAAATCCAGGCTGAGGAGAACTGTTCCAAACTTCTTTTTATAAAAACACCTAGAGGTTTGTATAAATTTAATAGACTGGAGTCAAGGTCGCGCCTGCTATTTTTCAGCAGGTTAAGGATACCATACTGGGCGACCTTGATTTCGCAACCGCCTATCTTGATGATATCCTAATTACTAGTAAATCGGTGAAAGACCATCGGGAGTGTTTGACAAAATTCAAGAATACAGCTTCAAAGTCGAGGAGGCTAAATGTGATTTTTATTTGACGCAAATAAAATATTTGGGGCATATCATTAACAATGACGGTCGACGACCGGATCCAGACAGAGTTACTGCGATCAAGGACATGCCGGCCTCGGATAACGTGCAAGCATTACAAAGCTTCCTAGGCTTAGCAAGTGTTCATTAAAAACATTCAAAACTTGTGAGCTCCCTTAAACGAACTACTAAAGAAAGACAAAACATGGGAATGGACACCGGAATGCCAATCTGCATTCGAAAAAATAAAGAACACACTCACTTCAGATCTTTCTCTCACTCACCATGACCCAAAGCTGGACATCATAGTAGCAAGCGATGCCAGCTCTTAAACTTCCGGATGGAACGAAGAAACCCATGCGTCTCGAACTTTGCTGCCTGCAGAAAAGCAATATTCGCAGATCGAAAAGGAAGCGTTAAGCATAATCTTCGCCGTTACCAAGTTTCACAGATATCTACACGGTAGATATTTTACGTTACAGACTGACCACAAGCCACTGCTGACTATATACGGATCTAAGAAGTGACTACCGGTGTACACCTCGAACAGACTTATACGGTGGGGTACAATACTGCTGAACTATAATTTTAAGGTTTAGTACCTGTCCTCCAAGAACATCTGCCACGCTGACGGTTTGTCTAGATTTGTTCCAAAAAACAAAGAAATATTCGGAGACTCGATAATCGCGTCCTTAAGAACGAACTTCGAGATAAAGAACATGATTGCGAACTGTGAGAGAGCTTCCAGTAACACTATCAGACATCAAAAGAGAGGCTCTAATAGACGAGTTTATCCGTACTACCAAGAACAAAATTTACTATAAAGACTCGAGTGTGCCTGAGGTTCTTTCACTATGTGTATAATGAAAGAGTGGTGATACCTAAAAATTTGCAAAAGAAAGTCCTGCGGGACTTTCATATGGGACATCCCGGAAAAAAACGGCACAAAAGTCTCATGCGTTGTTACGTTTACTGGCCAAACATGGACAGAGATATAGGTGACATGATTGAGACATGCAAAGGGTGCGCGTTAGCAGCTAAAGCTCCACCAGCAAGGTTCAAACCGTGGCCGAAGACTGACCAACCGTGGCAGAGGATTTACGTCGATTTTGCGGGTCCATTGGAAGACCATTATTACCTCATAGACAGCCACACTAGATGGCTGAATATTCTTAGATGCAGAAGACCTACCCCGGGGTGTACGATAGCTTTCCTTCATGAACTGTTTGCGCGTTTTGGCGTAGTTGATTGCGTGGTGACGGATAACGGAACGCATTTCACGTCTGGTGAATTAAAACAGTTCTGTGAAACGCTCCAGGTGAAACACATTACAACCCCGCCATATCACCATAGGTACAACGGACAGGCGGAGTGATTCGTGGACGCCTTAAAACGAGCACTTAAAAAAGCACAGGGCACACCGACTGATAAGGCGCTGCAACAGTTTCTGCAGGTGTATAGAATTACACCAAACCCCAATATGCCAACGGGACTTTCACCTGCAGAAACGATGTTCGCAAGAAGGATAAGATCAGTATTTGATAAGCTCATTCAAAAGCAGGCAAAATTTAAAAAAAAAACGGTTACCCTGACCAGAAAACGTTACTCCTGCGGTGAGAAAGTATTGTTCAAAGTCTATAAGAACAACATGACGTTTTGGAAAGTAGGCACAGTAAAGCAAAGAGTGGGAGATCTATATATAAGACCCCAAGAATACACACAAGCGCCATTAGAACCAATTGATGAAATGTCGGGCAACCGACATTAATGAATCACCATCGACCAATGAAAAGCCGATAGATACCATCATCGAGAGTTTCGATCTCGAGGCACCCCAAGCTTCACCCGAAATAAGGCGATCTTGAAGAAGAAGAGAATTTGTGGACCCTTTGATCGTCGATCCAAAACGGAAGAAATATTAAGAAGCTTTTCGGCAAAAATCTCTTGAAGGAGGGGTGTTGTGGGACTTACCTACGTAACTAGGGACTCTTCATACTAGTATATTAACTGAGTGTTAATCACTCTCGTGGCTTCAGTTCAGCTCAGACCAGTCTGTCTGTCAGTCACTAGTAAATCAAGCTTATATTTACTCTTTTCTCTTGTATTTATTTTTGACTTAATATATGTTGTTCACCTTACCACCGTGTTTCGAGTTATCATTTCGTGGTCCCATCACCGGTCCACATCAGAAATCAAAAGAAATATACTACTATTACTACTAATATTACTTCTACTATTACTACTACTACTAATAATAAGTATACCATCATCCTCTATACAGAAAAATGGTATGAACAAAAACTACAACCAGTTGTAGAAAGTGCTAGTATTACTTTGTTCTGTGAGTTCACCATAATGGTTAGCTAGCTTGTTTTGCTAAAAGCTATTACAACTGAGCAGAGAGTTCGATCCTCACTGGGTACGCCATACTTTCGGGTTTTAGCTACATCTAAGCGGCGCTTAGAAAATCAGCATATCAACCACACTAAACAAACTAGCAGACCAGACATAGAAAACCCCAAAGTATATAAATGTTATCTTTAGACCGAATCATAACGTCGGATAAAAACATTTTGGTGAAAAGATTTTATAAAATCTGCATATATAAGGATCTGAAAATAGAAATGAAAAGAGTGTGAAATTTTAACGGAACCCTTTCTCCAGCGGTAGTAGGAACACTTGGAATGATTAATTGATATATTGTTACGCAAATTTTTTAAAATGTTCTCTGGAAATCCATATTTTTCTTAAATATAAACGCTTGGTTTAAGGTGTACTGCTCACATAGCGAGAAAACACTTTCAGTTCAATATACTCAATTAATTGCTAAGAAAAGATAATTCATGTCAGTCTTATGTGTAGAATTTGGTAAATGGTTTTATTAAAGAGAAAATCAATAGAAATAACAAATCAAGAATAACAATAATGACAACAAAACGAAAACAACAACAATAATAACATTAATGATAATAACAACAGTAATAATAATGATCATAATAACGACGACGACAACAACAACAACAACAACAACCACAACAATAACAAAAACAATAATAATAATAATGATTGGCTCATGGATTTGGTAGCAAGGTTTATAAAAACACTGGATTTTGTCGTGTCAAATGAACGTTGGAGAAAGTCCGCCATTGTTTGTGTGAGATCTGTTTCCATCACAAGGCCGAAACGTTCGTTGCCACAGTCCTCATCAAGCCTGGCCCTTTCCCCACAACCCGGATGCTAAATGTGCCAAGTCGTTTGTTAATAAAAATAGATGCGAGTCTGGAAACCGTGGCTAGCTTTATCAGTCTGACCGCCATAAAATATTGATACTATTCGATGAGCGTAAACCCGTTCAGAGCAATCATTCCAGTGCCGCGTTGCAAATGTCCAGGAGAGACATTAATCAAGTAATCCGAGCGAGTTTATGTGAATTAAGGAAACGCGGCAAAGCGCTGTATAAATCTGGTGTTCGCACGCAGGGTGAAGGATAGTTCCGAAAATTGTCTCTCTTTTCGTCTCCTCCTTGTCCTTCGTCTTTAAGCGGTAAGTGGATAAATTCTTTACAAGTCGCTGATAATGAAAGTCAAGAGGAAGATTGAGTGAGGGCCGAAGATGGGGACAGAATTCTGATGCATTTGAATTCAAATTGTGGCTGGTTTCTTTGCTGCGAAGTAAACGCTCCGTCAACAGTTATTTTAACGAGGAAAACACAGAAAAAAATCTAAATTTATTTATAAATGGAACTTTGTCTCTGTGAGTGTGTATGTGTGTGTGTGTGTGTGTGTGTCCGTTGCCTATAGACACTGAAATGGCTGAACCGATTTTCTTGAAAATTTACACAGTTGTACTATAAGCGTCTGCGAGTGTTCTTAGCTAGGTTTTGTGTCGAGGTTCCCCCGATAAATATCGAAAATCGAAAATATCGGATTATAGGAGTGGTCCGATTTTGATCAAATTTGATACACTCATAGACAAAGACATGAGAAATGATATTCAGATGTTTCAAGGTTGTAGTTCTTACAATAGTGAAGAAAATCGATAATATATATATATAAAAGGCAAGATGTTTGTATGTGTCTGTGTATCTGCCTGTATGTTTGTATTTTTTTTTCAGCCCTTTTATTTTAGTTTTGCTTCGGATTTGGCTCTAAGTAGGTATAATTGTAGTTCTTAGTCTCAGCCATGATACCATTTACTCAGAGGACTTATTTAACCTTCAAAATTCAGTTTACGACGAAAAAGACTTATTTGATATCGATAGCAGGAAATCAAAATTTGACTTACATCCATTCATTTTTCTTTCAGTCTACGGTTTCGCTTTAACTGGGAACAACTATTGCTTTTTAGTCTTTCGTGACAACGTCCGAAGAGTCTGAGCTCCAGGACGATGGATTAGTTTTAAAGCTTTCATTACACCCAAGCAAAGCCAGGCTACACTGCTAGTAAACTAATACATTAATATATTACAATAAAAAAAAGTTATTAAAGAAATCGCATATAAACGGGGGCTAAGATAAACAATAGGTAAAGTATTGAAAACATTTGCAATGTTCGTAACGGCTCCTCTACCCAGAAAAATATTATCAAAGCAAAGGTATTGTAAACACTATTCATGTTAAGTATCATTAAACATCAGAATGCATATATTTACTGCCTGTCTTGCGCTAGTTTTCTGAAAATGAGACGGTAAGGGATTGTATTAAACAGAAAACAAAAGAAAAATATAATGAAAATCTAGCAATTAAAAACTAAAGCTATTCCTGTTATGGTTAGAGCTTTGGGTCTGATAAAGAAAGGAACTCAATAACAAATCAACAAAATTCCCTGTGACTATCTTTCCAGGAAATTCAAAGAATAGTTTTAACAAGGACAACCCATTTCCTGTAAAGAGCTTTTGTTGTGGAAATGTTGTGGCGAAATCTTCGTCGCCAAGTTCTTGTAGCCTGTTGGGCCAGGAAGAAAGACACGGAAAGAGGAAGGTAGGTTCAAACAGTTTATTAGAATAACAAGAACATATATACAAAGTAAAGTGTTAGTAATCATCAAAATAGAAGTGTAAATCCGAACGGTATAGTTACGCTGCGTCTTGCCTGTCACTAGACTGCCTCTAGACTGTCACTCAGCTGCGTCCCAGGAAGTCACGCATGTTATTTTTTATTGACGGAGGAAGAGTCCATTGCTATAGATAGGGCACCATAGCATCTTTATCCATTTAGTTTTTTTTTTCTTAACCGCTGTCTTGTTTAATTAAGAGAAAACAACAAAATATGGCACCCTTTGCTTGCTCTAGGCCAGTGCCTATGACCCGGGATGTACTTACAAGACAGATACAGATGAAGAAAATTTTAATAATAATAATAATAATAATAATAATAATAATAGCAACAACAATAATAATAATAATAATAATAATAATAACTGGGACAAACAGAGTACTTGCAACGACATGATAGGGCTACTCACTGCATTCATTGGTCAATCTGTTGCGCTTTCAAATTCGTGCGTAAAGAGAATTGGTGGGAACGTAATCAAGCACAAATTGTACACAATGATGAACTTATTTTCTTATGGACTTTCAGCGTTTAGACTGAGAGAGAAATCTATGCAAATCAACCAGAGATGATTGTGAAAATAATCATGTTGAAAACATATTTCTTCAAACAGATGCCGATAAAAGCAAAATTTTGAAAGCGATTTGGGAAACTAAGCAAATACGAGAACGTTTCTGAGCTAGAAACCTGTAGAATAGCAAAAGATCCTTTATAAAGCTAAGCAAATTATTCAGAAACAGAGAAATATAAGCTGAATTGTTATATAACATCAGTCAGTCAGGTAAGTGCCTTACGTAATATACGCTTAGATGATTAAGTTTCGAAATAGATATTATTGACTGGGCAGAACATTTTCCCGCAGTAGGTTGCCATTACACTCTGCGGTAGACTATAGGCTATAGAATCTAATCTGTCCTGCTATTTAACTCATAGCTGGAGGGAGAAGAGACGGATTAATACCTTTCCGAAAAGTATTTGCGTAAGTGAATGCAACAAATTTAGGTATCCCCACTTTTCAGTTTAAATTTTCGATACCTGATATTAAAATGAAATTTTTAAAATTAAACATCATTCTTGAAGATTTCATTTTAGATTTAATTAAAAGCCTAATGATTAAATTTATTATTTCCATTCAGTAAAAATTTCTGGTGTATTTCAGATAGAAATTATATAGATTTGAAATCACATTTAATTTCAATTTCTTCTGCTATTTAACCCATAGCTGAAGGGAGAAGAGGACGGATTAATACCTTTCCGAAAAGTATTTGCGGGTAAAGTGAATTCAACTGGAATTCGAACTCGGCTCTCCGATTTCTCATTCCGATATCAATTACAATGCACATTCGTAATATTAGTGCTCCTATATAGCAATAAATTCTGAACAAGTTTAATTTTGAACCGAATACCAATCATATATTTTTATAATTTTAATAAACATCCACCGGAAATGTATAGATTTTGATTATTAGGTGAGACAACAGACAAGGCTCTGAATTTTTCTGAACCCCACTTTTCCTTCGTGTGCAGTAAAAATATCTTGCCATAACCTTCCTGATATCCAAATAACCGCCGTTTTTATGTCCTGTTGCGGGCATGTGCATTTAATTCTCCCCCACCCACTTCTTTCCCCTTTGAAATATTCATTGCTTCGAGATGTTGTTCATTTTGTACCCTCCAATTCCAAACGTAGTGTTTCATGAAGAGTAAATCAGACGATACAAGCATAAAACGTCTCAGCTGGCCAGAAAATTGGCCAGCCAGGGTTGAATTTTACAACTCTATCCTTGAGGTTACTAGGTACATATAATCTAAGAGCAAATGACCTGTCTCCGTAGAGAATGAACTTGTCGCACGAACTCTAGGACCTCATTTCACCCGATATTTTTTTCTTTAAAAAAAAGTAGCCATTTTAGCACAGCAGGTGATGATAGTGATTTTACTTTATTGTTTTCAGAATTTCTTTTTCCCTTTAAATTATGTTTTACTTCTTCATTTTTAGCTATATTTCATTTTCAATATTCGAACCTCCTTTTCTTGTTTTCTTGCTCGAATAATCTTTTTCTTATTCCTTAGATTCATTTTTTTTTCGTTCTCTCAATTATTTCACTTATAATTATTTTCAACATTACTGCTTTCATTTGAACATTTCTCAGCTTTACTGTTTTTTTTTAAATTTTGCTTTTTCGCATTTGCTTCCTTTCCTTCTTTCCTTTTTTTGCATCATATTAACTTTTTCTTTCTTTCTTTCATTCTTTCTTTCTTTCTTTTTCTTAAGATTAGTATTTTTGCTCGTTCGTTTTTGTCTTTTTGTTTTGCCTCCATATTCTTACATTATATTTTGCTTCAGATTCATTTACACTCTATTCCTTTTTTGCTTCATATTTTTTTCTTACGTTCTTCCATTACTCGTATTTTTGCTTCGTATTCTTATTCATTCATATTTTCATTTGTGCTTAATATTATTTTTTATTCATTTTTTTAAATCCATATTATTCTTTCTGTCTTTTTTATTTCTTTCTTTTGCATTTGTTTCATATTTTCTTTCTTTCACTGCCGAGTTTTCTTTCTTTCTCTCTTTCTCTCTTTCTTTCTTTCTTTCTTTCTTTCTTTCTGCTTACTTTATTTTGTTTCGTAATTTTCTTTCTCTCTTTACTTTTCTTTTTTCTTTCTTTCTTTCTTTCTTTCTTTCTTTTTCTCTCTTTCTTTCTTTGTTACTTTCTTTCTTTCTTTTGTTTTTGTTTCCTATTTTTGTTTGTTTGTTTGTTTGTTTCTTTTCTACTTCCTTTATTTTGTTTCGTATTTTTATTTCTCTCTTTATCTTTCTTTCTTTCTTTCTTTCTTTTATTTCGCTTAACTTTTCATTCTCTTTTCCCGTAATAGCCATTGTTAACCAATCCAATGAAAATGTAAGTCAAAATAAAGAAGATGGATGCGAAATAGGAAAACACAAAACAGAATGACATTAAAAGAAAAAAAAAGTGTCGTCCTTATAATTATTGGAGGTGCCAGAAATAGCAATTCCAGAGAACCGGAAGTAGATATACACACTGAGGAATTGTTAGAAGCACAAAAGAATTAGCTTTTGGAATTAATATTCCAGGCAACAGGACGGGATAACAATCGAGGCGCGGGTAATGTTGGGGATATTAATAATGCTACTCTTATTGTTAATGGCTATCATAAATCTAATACCAATATTATTAGTTGCAGCAACAGAAACTGTAATCCTAGTCATGTTTGTAGCTTTCAGTAAATCTAATGAAAATAACGTGTTGTTTTTTACTGTTTCCGTCTCTCATTCGTTACAATGCAATCTATACATTATTGCAAATTATTTAAAGGGGAAATATGATTCGTAACTTTGTGTTGACTAAAAAGTAGAGCAATGATTCGATAAACAATTAATTTGAGTTCTGTAAACAAAGAAAAGAGTACTGAACTTCTTTTTAACGGTTATGAATGCGGTACAATCCCCCCACCGAAGAAGAGGCTTGAAGCAACAGAAATATGACAAGAGAAACAGCTCAAGATGCAAACTACAAATTAGTGACACCAAAATCAATCAAGTATACAAATTTTAATATTTATGAAGTTTACTTTTAACAAAGGATAGACAAGCGACACTGAAATACAAAGGTACATTGTTATAGCGAAAAAGCCTACCAGAAGCTAAGCCAAATATGATATAAAAGGAAGATTTCGTTACAAACAAAGAAATGAGTACTGAAATCTTACGTAATATAATTCCTCCTTTTATGGCAGTACTTGATGGACATACTCACAGATAACAAATAGACTTAAAACAACAGAATGATGGTTCTACAGAAGGATGCTGAGAATACCATGGACTGAACATTCAAGCAACGACGAAATTTTAGAGAAAACCACAACGAATTTAACTTGAAATTCGATGTCGTCTCTCTAAAAGAGAAATTGGAGATACGAGTTCAATTTCTAGTTGAATTCGTTACTTTGACTTACGCGCAGATACTATTAGGAAAGGTATTAATCCATCTCTTCTTCCTCTAGCTATAGATTGAAATTCAGAACAAGTCTACCGTAGAAAGAAATGGCAGCCTACTGCAGGTATCGAGGTTCACAAACCCCAACACTATTAAAGTCGGCATCAACTAGGTATGTCGGCGTAGTGTAATGGTTAGCAAGCTTGTCTCGCTAGAACCTATTACAACTGAATAGTGAATTTGATCGTCCTTGGTTACCCCATAATTTCGGCCTTGCGCCACATGTAATCGGCGTTTAGAAAATCAACTAGGTATCTATCACCGTGGGATCCGTACAGTCTTCCTACTTACCTGACCATTTTCAGGAAGCTCGCTTTTTCCGAGTCTTTGTCGTTGACGGTTAACCCTTTGCAAGCACTGTAAGTCGTTCTTTTTTTTTTTTAATCATTTCACCCCGAGCAAGGCGGAAACGCCACTGATGTGCTGGGGGTTACATAAATGTAAAAGGATTAATTAGAAAAGAGTGAGGAGTACAAGCTAGTTAGAAAGGAACAATAGAAAGCTGAGAAAGCAGGTGCGATGACAGATACATAGGTGGAGAGAAAGGGAAGGTTATACGGGGGTGGGGAGAGAGCTAGAGTCCAGTGGTTAGTAGATGAGTATTAACTTTGCATTTAAATTTCTGGAGGTTGTAGCCGTCAGGAAAGCAAGAATACGGGAGCGAGTTCCACAGGCGGGAAGTGCGAGTGAGGAAGCTGCAGGAGTAGAATTGTCGTCTGCATTTGGCTAACCTGACTGTGAATGGGTGGGACCCAGTTGCCAGTCTGGTTGCACGGGTAAACACCTGTTGAGGAGGCATCAGTGACTTAAGCTCATCCGAGCAGAAGCCATGAAAATATTTTCATAATTGTTCTGATGAACTTTGGTACATCAGCCTCACGAATTTAAGCGCATAGCTAGATTAGTAGGTAGGTCTAATAATTTCACTATTGAAACTGCTAAGTATAACCATAAGTTCTACGCTAATAGTTACAACCTTTGCACTTCTCATTTAGGGAATTTTCTTCCGCCTTCTGGCTTTGCTGTTAACTTCTTCTTCTATGTACTTTCAGGACGTAGGCGATCATGGCCTTCCACATCTTCCTATTCCTGGTGGCTCTGAGCACACTTTCTCATTTAACGCCACACAACTCCCGTTCTGTCATCCACGAGCCCAGGCTCTTCAAATATGTTATCCGCTAGCTTTCCTCAGTCTCTTTTTCCTTCTATCTGGCCTGTTAGTATCAGGTTCTCCAAGCCCTCCTTCCTCATTGCATGTCCCAGGAACTTTAGTTGTCTCTTCCTGATTTTCAATATTAATTTACTTTTTGTTTCCATCCTTTCCAAAAATTCATCATTGCTCACATGCTCTGTCCCCGATATCCGCAGCATCCTTCTGTAGAACCACATTTCAGCTACTTCTAGTTTTTCTTTCATCTTTGATGATATTGTTCAGCATTTACTGTCATATTGAAGAACTGACATCACATAGCAATGTAGTAATTTTTTTCTTTGTTTCTAGTGAAAATTTCCTGTCTCTTAATACTTTACTCAGCTTCTGGAATGCATCCTTCGCCATGCCGATTCGCCTTCTGATCTGTGTCGCACTTTTCGTCTTCTGTTAGAACATTTGTCAGGTATTTAGATTTTGTACCTGCTCAATTTTAGTATCTCCCAACTGGGTTTTTTTTTTTGCTTTTTTGCTGATGACCATGCATTCGGTTTAATTGCAGGTTATTTGTAGTGCCCTTTTTTTGCGATTTCCAAAAATTCAATTTTAACCTTCTTTATTCTTAATTTCCGTTCTTCTATTTCCTTCTCTCTTCAATAAAGTTCTTTCGATTTTTTTACTCTCAGTAATTCCTGCATCTTACTGGCTTTTAATGCCTTGTTTGGTTTTAAATGATTAAAAAAATACTCTCGAGACATGTCTAAGGAAACTCAGAATATTAAAGTTTGCACGTGCCATGTAGTATTAGGTTAGGTAGTCTATATATTGTGTATTTGGGAAGTAATCTCTCCTTTATAGATAGTTCGTTAAAAAATAATTGACGAGTTTCTGAGATTAAAGTCTTTTTTTTGCGTTTGTACAAGCGATTTCTTTCCTGGACACAAAGCGTGTAAAACTGTCCAAAAGCTCTGAATATTCGAGCGCTCTGGGCTATTCATTCAGTCATTATCAAGGGCGATTTTTATTTTTATTAAATAAGTGTTCTTTATGTATGTGTATTAGGAATGTTTCATTTTCCGAAAACAGTCAGCACAATCTGGCCGTGTTCTTAGTTAATGTTATAGGCTGTTAATTTATTCGTTTTTATTATTAGGGTTTCCATAATTTTAATCCATTTTTTTTAGATTTGGATAAGTCTCTTTTACTTGTATTTTCTACTGTTTCAGTCTGGTAGATTTTGTGCGTTTAGTGGGTCCTAATAGAGCTGTGGTCGGGTGGGCGTAACGTAAGATGTCTAGATAAGCATGTAGTAGTGAGTCCAATGTAGTATTTATGAGTTTCGTTTGGTCAGGAAAATATTTACTTTAAGGGCATCTGAACTGGTAAATAATTCTGGTTCTTTGTAGTTTAGATTTTGCATTCTAATATGATGGTCAATGAGTTACTTAGGATAACCATTGTTAACTCGTTTCTGTTTTATATTATTGAGTTCTTCAAAGAAAAATTGACGAGTGGATGAATTCTCGTGCGCTCTCTTTCAGAAATTGTTTTTATATCTAAGTGGGCATTCATTCTTACAATCAAGTTGGCAAGAGATAATGCTAGTGTTTTTCTTTTTTTGCATAATGATATGGTGAATGTGTTATTACATAAATCTATGAGAGCTGTTCGAGAAGATATCCAATACTAACACCGTTATTTTGGGTGTAGATAATGCCATTATATATATATATATATATATATATATATATATATATATATATATATATAAAGTTTCATTGAAACTTTTATATAATTTTTCATGTGTTCGTATAATTTCTTTCTTTTCAGAACTAAAATTATTTTCCCAAATACTGTAGTATTGCTTTCTTTGCTGGCTGCCGGGTCATGTAATTTAAATTTAAAAGATGTTTATTTGAGCAACAATCTCTCTTTTGTATACAGATTTCATTGAAAATGACAGACAAGCCTGACTCGCATCCTCTCTCTCTCATGCTCTTTTCTCCGTCCACTCCACTCTCATCACACCAGTATTCTCACTCTTCTCTTACCTGCTTCCTGACACCCCCAATAACTTGTCCCTCTTTCTCATCACTTTCCTCCTTTGTAACCCTCTGCACACCAGTGGCAGTAAAACTGCCTTGCTTGGGGTGAAATGATTAATTAAAAATGCATGTTGTGTAAGTTTTTTTCTCTTGTCTTCTGATGAGCTGATACAAATGTTCATATGTTTCAATGTTTGCAGCTTTGCCAGTGTTTTTTTTCTTTTTTTCATTTTTCGTAAAACTCAGACATTTTAACGGTCGATACTTTTCTTATTTTCAAGTAAATTATATGCGATGCCTTTTTAATCAATTCGTCTCAAGTAAGTGGATAATGTCATTAGGAGGTAAGGGCCTACAGTAAGTGAAGGAGAATTAAAAATATGGAAAAACATGTGTTGGATCCGGAAGCTCAATCCTAAACAGAAATTCTGGGATAAATTTCCACTGCTGTTCAAAAGGAGAAGTGTGAACTGAAAGATAGGCAAACCTATTTACTCCTATTGAAGAGTTCGGTCAGAGACGTTAGAGGTATATAGTTGTAGACTTTAGAAGAAACCAGAAACCCAATCCTAAACAAGTAGCAAGGAAAAAAAAACAAACTCTACTCCGATCCTCATGTAGGGCAATGTGTGCTGGACAATTTCCTCACATACGTAAAAAATGCTGAGAATGCAATAAACAGAACGCGGGAACATCGGGAAGGTTCTAAAGATAAACAGAAATGAGAAAATACACTTATACTTAAAATCAGAAAGATATAGTTAAAATGTCTTGGACGCATTAAATGACTTAGAAAATTGGATGGAATAAAAGAGAAGCAGGATGTGTGTTGTGGTGCAGTGGATATCGTCTCGAAAGGAGAAATCGAGGAGCTGAGTTCGAATTCCAGTTGAATTACTTGCATTCACTTAAGCACAAAATACCCTTGGGAAAGGTATTAACCCGTCTCTTCCTTCTAGTTCTGAGTCAAAAAACAGGACAGATTGGGTTCTATAGCTTTGGCTGGCAACCAGTCTACCGCAGAAAGCAATGGCAACCTACTGCGGGATAATCTTCTGCCCAGTCAGTCATGCTTCTTTCGAGACATTATTGTCCAAGCGTGTATCACATATGGCCCTTAACTAACTGACTATTTTAATATTGTATCGTCAGATAGATTCATCTATTGTTACGGATATATAGATAACAGCACACACACACACACACACACACACACACACACACACGCTCACACACACACACTCACACACACACACACACACACACATACACACATACAGAGGCATGCATATGAGAGTGGACTTTGCGTAATAACAAGAATGTCGATCACGTGAATGACAAGTGCCAGTGTTGGAATTGCAGGTCAAGGATAGGCGACCTAGATAAAAGCCAGACAGGAAATAAACCAGACATCTAAAGTCGGTTATAAGTCATGGAAGTAGCAGGAGTTAAAATTCGCGCCAACATGGAATTCCATAAAAAGAGAAAATTAAAGTAGAAAGTTAGTTAGTTGCTTGTTGGGTCTCAATAAAGCAAGTTGTGTTTACTGGACTCTGATTAACGATGAAGGAGGGGAGACGCATTTGGAGATTATAGCGTGAATCAACCCATTTCATCCTAAGTAACTCCGGATAAAAACAAGACCGAAGGTGTAAATTCTTTTTCGTCAAAAGAAGGAGGAAAACGGAATTATGCCGTATATCAAGAAAGAAAGAAATATAACAACGAAGACGAAACAAAGTTATATTAATATCTGTATGTTGACACATGATTGTCGAAAGAAAATATAGCTACGAAGTTGCTGTAATTCGTACGCTGATTTGAGTTTATTTGAAGTAGAAAAGAAAATGAAGTCAACTAACTTATCAAAAGAAGAAGAAGAAGGAAAGAAAGACAACAGCATAGGGCAGTCACCAGATAACAGAAGCTGTGTGCTGAAAAAACGCTACGTTGAAGATAGTGAAAACAGAACTATTTAAATTTCAAGTGTATAAAAAAAGAAAAGAAGAGAAGAAAAGAGACGGTAAAAGAAAGAAAGAAGAAACTATCATAAAGATAAGTTATCAAGTTATTAGACCCGCATTAAAATATGCATACACTTTCATGAATACTATGTTCTTACACACACCATACCACGTGTTTTCAAATTAATATAAATTCCCCATCTGATTGTATGTTCATATTTTGCATTCATGATCACCTGTATTTTGTTCATATTTTCTACCGTGTATTGTAATTTTATATTTCGACCACATTGGGTATCCAAAAGTAATTTTGAGGTTAAGATCTTTGGACATTCTAATTCATTAAGATGTTTTTTATTTTTATTCTTTTGATCTTGTATTAAAATTTTATATCAAAATTACATTGTCTCGACGGTCATCCTTGATTTGTTGTCAGCGCCCGTATTGAATAACGAAGCAGACCTGGGAAATGATTGACATTCGATTATTAATCGAATAGCAATCTAACTTTATTATTTTCTTATTCAAATAATTGTCCATTTGTCACGATCTGGGATAGATGACCAGCATCTATCCATAAATGTGAAAATGTAATATATATATCCAAAGCGGCATATGAACATCTTGATGGGCATTGTTGATACGAGTATGTGACACTATTCCTTGTGATTTATAAGCCGTAGGCTTTGTTAGCTGATTATAGACTGCTCACTGGAATGTACATACATAAATAAAGGTTTGTAAACCAGATATATAGCTACATTTTTTTTACTAAAATATTATTTTTATGGGATACGGGATTATAACAATTAGACAGAGGAAAGCAGCGGATAACATATTTTAAGTTACCTGAGCAGGTGGATGATAGAACGGAGGCTGCGAGACGTTACAGGAGAAAGCGTGCTAAGAGCCACCAGGGATAGGGCGACGGGAAAGGCCATGATCGCCTACGTCCTGAAAATCAAGGTACATAGAAGAAGAAGAAGAAGAAGAAGAAGAAGAAGAAGAAGAAGAAGAAGAAGAAGAAGGATGAGGAACGAAAGTGTGACACTGAAATCAAAATTCGCATTGGGATATCGAAAGAGCCTTGTAAAGCAAAGTATTCTTTTTCTTTATGTGCCGTGTCCCTTCAAGACATAAGCAAGCATGGTTCTCCATAATTTCCTGTCCCTTGTAGATCTTAATAAATTTTGTCTTTCTGTTATTTCTCTTAAGCCCTATTTTGTCATTTTCAAGCTCACTATGTATGTCATGTACTATTTTCCCCTTGACCTCTATCTTTCCCGTGAGTATCATTTTTCAATTTACGGTAATATTTTATACTTTTCTTTTTTGCTATAAATGAACTTTCAAATAAGTCTATTTGTATTGTTTTACAGCATTTACATTATTCGGACTATTGTCCTCATCTTGGTTGCCATTTGTACGGCGTTTAGACTGTTGTACGCTCCGGCCTTCTTCATGCGCTAGGAATTTCGAACCAAACCCTTTATTATGATTACTGGGGTATATCATTCTGATTCCTTATGCAAAGCCTCTTTTGGTAGTCATGAGTTATCTCCTTCTACCCCGACTCTCTAAGTTACTTGTTCACCACTACTGTCGCCTGGTATTGAACTCACAACACTTTGGGTCAAGCCACTGGAACTAACCAACGTTTATATCCACTGAGCCATGTGTCTTTCGAAATTCCTAGCACCCGAAGAAGGCCGGAGCGTACAACGGCCGAAAATGGCAACCAGGATGAAAAAAATAGTTGGAATAATGTAAATAGTGTAAATACTATCTCATCTCAGAAATATAGCCAAATACTGTATTGTTTTAAAAAAGATTTGTATCGCTGCGGAAATATTTTAATAATAATAATATAGTTCACACCTTATGAAGGGCTCTATCACTGTAAAATATGTGTATCTTGGGTTGTTTATGTCTACAACAATTTACATAGGATAATGTCATGATCTCATTTTTGATCTTAGGTCTGTGGTTGGAATCCGGAAGGAAATGAATGTACAACAAAAATCAAAGGAAATAACAAAATAATAATAATAATAATAATAATAAACATTATGGAAAATCTGTAAACAAACACTGGTATGAACATCACCCAGCACCGGTTACAGAAATAGAAGATGTAACCATTCTATGGGATTACACCATCTACACAGACAGAAAAATTGAAGCAAACAGGCCAGACATTATTGTTAAAAACCAGAAGGAGAAAACTTGTCTATTAATTGATATGGCTTGTTCAGCGGATTGTAACATAGCAATCAAGGAATTTGAAAAACTGTCAAAATATAAAGACCTGGTAATTGAAATAGAAAAAAATGTGGAAATTGAAAACAAGAGTTGTGCCAGTGATAGTAGGTGCACTTGGAATGATAAAAAATGGAACAAAACAACACATTGAAAGAATCCCTGGAAACCCCAGCTTAAGAGATATACAAAAAATTGTCTTATTAAGTACAGCCCACACACTAAGGAAAACTTTATCTATGTAATGCTAGGGATGATAGGGAAGATAGAAAAAACATGAAATGGAGTCATAACAACACGCCACGACCTGCCTTAGGTCTCCCCGCAGACTTGGTTGGTAGTGAGACCAAAGCAGAAATCGAAATATGATGAAAAATGACATAATAATAATAATAACAACAACAGATGATATAATTATATTTTTACTTTTATTTTTCATCTGTAAATAATTGCTGATGAAAGCTTTACGTATTTACATAATATAAAAGTATTTATATAACGTAACCTATTTATTCATAACGTATTTATTTATAACGTATTTTTATTACATAACGTATTTATGTAACAATGTATTTATAAGATATTTACTTATAAGATATTTATTTATAAGGTATTTATACAACATAAAAATATTTATATAACATAAAGTATTTGATTACAACATATTCATTTAAAACGTATTTATATAACCTAACACGATTTTTATAGCATAACGTATTAATTTATAACGTATTTATGATACATTTATATAACATAAAAGTATTTATATAACATAACGTATTTATTTATAATTTATTTTATTTTTACAAATGTATTTTTATAACATAACATTTATTTATAACGTCACTATTTATAACGTATATTTAAACAGAAAATAATTTATTTAACATAAAAGTATTTATTCATAACGTAGTTATTCATAACGTATTTATTCATAACGTATTGATATAACATAAAAGTATTTATATAACACAGCTTATTTAATTATAATGTATTTATTTATAAACGTATTTATTTATAATGTATTTATATAACAAAATTTTGGCAGCGTATGTAGAGAATGGATCGTTAAAATGTATCTTGAGAGAAAATTGAAACAAAAATGAAGAGATAATATAATTCTGTAGATACTAAATGAGCTTGCCCACAATGAATAGTGGGAAATAGCTAATATGATTTTACAAGCTGCAGCAAGATGAAAACAGCGACTAATGCTAAAAAAGGTGAACTAAAATGGCAAATTAGCCGAAAGGAATTCTTAAGTCAAAATAAATTAGCTGGTGATTTATTTGTGAGAAAAACCAAAATAAAAACTGTTGACTAAGTAAATTCTTAAATGGTTATGATTTTATTTTTTTTAATACTACTAACAACTGCAAAGAAAATTTTAGAAAGTTTTTGCTTTCTTTCCATAACAAATTTTAACACATCCGACAGTGTGGACATACTTAGAAGCGTTTAAGAAATATACATTATCATCTGTTCATGTATATACTAGCAGTATAGCTCGGCGTTGCTCGGGTGTAATGAAAGGTTTAAAACTAATCCATGGTCCTGGAGCTCAGACTCTTTGGACGTTGGCACGAAAGACTAAAAAGCAATAGTTGTTTGCAGTTAAAGCGAAACCGTAGACTGAAAGAAAAATGAATGGATGTAAGTCAAATTTTGATTTCCTGCTATCGATATCAAATAAGTCTTTTTCGTCGTAAACTGAATTTTGAAGGCTAAATAAGCCCTCTGAGTAAATGGTATCATGGCTGAGACTAAGAACTACAATTATACCTACTTAGAGCCAAACCCGAAGCAAAACTAAAATAAAAGGGCTGGAAAAAATACAGATAAATAGACAGACACACACACACACACACACACACACACACACACACACACACACACACACACATCTTGCCTTATATATATATATATATATATATATATATATATATATTATCGATTTTCTGCACTATTATAAGAACTGCAACCTTGAAACTAGTGAATTTCGTTTCTCATGTCTTTGTCTATGAGTGTTTCAAATTTGATCAAAATCGGACCACTCCTTCTATAACCCGATATTTTCGATTTTTGATATTTATCGGGGGTACCTCGACACAAAACCTAGCTAAGAACACTTGCAGACACTTATAGCACAACTGTGTAAATTTTAAAGAAAATCAGTTCAGCCGTTTCGGAGTCTATAGGTAACGGACACACACACACACACACACACACACACACACACACACACAGACAAAGTTCCATTTATGAATAAGTTTATATATGTATTCAAGATGCCGTGAAATATCAGTCTTTATAATTTGTATTATTAACTAACTAGCGTTTAGTGCTATTCCCAGCCAACGTACACATGTAGTGGCATGCAATACAATTTAGGCTTAATCTGTATTGCAAAGTATCAGAAAGAAACCAAGATGACGTACAATCGTGGATAGTAAGAGATTATAAATGTTTCTGGAATTCGTCTGGTTATTTTATTCCTAGCTTTTCAGTTAACCCTTGGTAACTTTGATCTTCTTTTATGTTCCATTTATTTTCTTGATCTGGGCAATCATGGCCCTTTACAATTTCCTGTGTTTTGCTGCTCTAAGTAACTCGAAAATCTTTGCCATCTCTCTTTGGACTTGTTTTGTCATCTGTTCACTCAAAAATGTTAAATCGGTATTTATAGTCTTTTATTTCCAGTAAATGACAAATAATTACTTATTTCTCGGAAATGACAATTTTCATTTTTCTTCAAATAGACCAGCATAGCCAGACAACAATGTTATAACAATGTACCAGGGTAATTTTTAAGGAAAATGTTCTCCAATTAATAAGCAATAAATCTCGTGCCAATATTGTAGGTAGGTCTATTGTGAGTTTCGTTTTAGCATAGCAAATCGTTTTGGATGCATAGTCGGGTAATGGATTGCGGCTCGGATTGATAAATCGGATAGCCAAGTTCAAATTCCAGTTGAGTTCATTACTTTCACTCACGTGCTAAGACACGTGGGTTTGGATTGATTTATTTAGTTTTACAGAAAATCAGCCTCAATAGGTTATTTAATCTCGACAAATTTTTTTGGATAGGTTCATTTGAAAAGAATATGTATTCTTTGTAAAAATCAGTTTGTAGATCAGGTTTCATTGACGTATTTTTATAAAGAAGGTTTTTGTTGAGAGGCAAATATATTGTTCTTAATATTATAAAAAAATATTTTTCTAGTATTTTTACTATAAAAATCTATTTTTATACTTTCATAGGGTTTTGACCCCAGTTTTGGGGCTATTTACTCATAGCTGGAATTCTAACAGGCGCTACTATCGCTAGTCAGGGTGGGACTGGGAACAACAACAATTAACAGTTGGTTACCTGCTCCTCAAAATCAGAGGCCCTGCTACCGGATGTAGTTTATCGTCAGGCCCAGGATGAATATCCTTGAGAAAAGTCTGAATCCTTCTCCGTAGGTAAATAGTAAAGCCGATTATGTTCTATAGACTTGGGTCTGAATAAAAAATGTCTGCACCCCTGGCCAAGCATATACTTAGCTAAGGAAAGGAACTTTCACATTGACTCGATGATCTCGATCTCGCTTGGCGTCTTTAATTCGTTCAGAAATAATGCTTTCGATTAAACAAAAGATTTGATTGTCAAGTACTCCTGAGATAACGAGCAAGTCAGCATCCTGATACTGTTCTCTTCTATTTTGATGTTTATTTTTTTGATAGTTTGTAAGAAGGTTCCTGTTTTGATGCGATCCTTGACCATAGAGATGAAAACAAGCATGTTGTTCATTACTTTATCAAAAGTTACCCTTCTCAAAGAGAATTATTCAGCAACATGAAATATGGAATAAGAGTTTTATGAAACAAGTTAGAGACTTGATGAGCAAACAAAGCAAATTTTGAAGAGAGGTTGATTTTCGGACGTGAAGATAGAAAGCAGTCAGCAGAAAATAAGACAACCGCAAATCGTTGAAAGTAAAATTTAAACAGAAAACAAACCCCAAAAACTGCCATACAAAATAATGCTGGAAGTAAACCTCCGTCTACAAAAAAAAAAAAAAAAAAAAAATGATTGCCATAGCAACATTTATCGGCAAGAGTGTCGGGTACTGATTAGGTTCCACTGGTCAGCACATATTGCTATTTTAGCCATTAATTAAAAAACCCAACCCATCGCTCCTAGTGGAGCATAGGCCATCGACGCCTCTCGCCATCGACAAGGTTGTCGTCGATGCTTCTCTAACGTGTTTTTTTACAGGTAGGTGTGTTGGCCCTTCGCAAACTTCTTTATCTCCTGGGCGAGGGAACAGTCAGTAAAGTGTTATATGTGATACAAGCTTGGCCGATCATGTCTGTTTCAATCCATGACAGACTAGGCAGAAGATTTTCAAGCAATACGATGCCATTTTTTCTGCAGTAGACTGGTTGCTATCCAAAGCTATAGAACCCAATCTGTCTTACTATTTAGCCCATAGTTGGAGGGAGAAGAGATGAATTAATACCTTTCCTAAGGATATTTGCGCGTGAGTGAGTGCAACGAATTCAACTGGAATTCGAACTCGGCTCTCCAATTTATCGTTCCGAGCCGATGTCCACTGCATCACCATCCTTAATTATTAGCCATTGAATATCGTCAGATTGCTGGCAGAGCGAGCAAGTCTTTGCACTGATTTCAGCCTTGGAAGGTTTCGAATTAAGAGCTGAATTTCTCTGACTGGACTTTGATGGCAGCCAGTCTGTCATAGCTTGAAGGACAGATTCATACTTTGCGCAAATATATTTGTGTGAAAGTGAGCGCATCGACTTTGGTAGCATCTGAACTCTACTGACTTATCCGAATTTCCGTTCCGATAACCGTTATACACTAACAAGAAAGTTACATAGAACTCAAAGAAAGAAAATAACTAAGTTTTGATTGAAATAAAGAAAAAGTTACAATACAAAAGTGTTATACTGGAACATCCTGCCATCCCCGAGAATGGAATGCTTTAGACTTTAAAGGATGGTGACAAGCGGTAAGAGAGCAAAACGTCTAAGGCGAAGGCATTCTCTATTTGATAGTTTATTTCACCCCTACTCGTTGATTGTTTATCTCTATCTTATTGTTAATTGTACAGTAATATTTTAATCATTTCACCCCGAGCAAGGCGGAGACGCCACTGACGTGCAGGAGGTTACATAAATGTAAAAAGATTAATTAGAAAAGAGTGAGGAGTACAAACTAGTTAGAAAGGAACAATAGAAAGCAGGTGCGATGACAGATACATAGGTGAGAGAAAGGGAAGGTTATACAGGGGTGGTGAGAGAGCTAGAGTCCAGTGGTTAGTAGATGAGTATTGACTTTGCATTTAAATTTCTGGAGGTTGTAGCCATCAGGAAAGCAAGAATATGGGAGCGAGTTCCACAGGCGGGAAGTGCGAGAGAAGAAGCTGCAGGAGTAGAATTGTCGTCTGCATTTGGCTAACCTGACTGTCAATGCAATAAATCCGTTATATCGTATTCCTGTGTCGAGTACCATTCTTCCACTAATCTTTACACTGATATTCCTTTCCGCGATATATCAAAAACGATATTTATCAATAAAATAAAGCACTTCATATATACGTGGTAATTATAGCAGTGAAAGGATTTATATTTAAATAAAATATAAATATGCTAAACCAGTATAGGAGTTGAGACTATGGTAAACAAATTAAAGTTGATACAATGATGAGTCAGTCAGTCAGTCAGTCAGTCAGTCAGTCAGTCAGTCAAGTGCCATATGTGAAACATGCTTGGGCGATCATGTTTCGAAAGAGACATGACTGACTGGGCAGAAGATTATCCCGCAGTAGGTTGCAATTGCTTTCTGACATTACTAAAAATCAACACTCCAAAAATTGGAAGATATAGCCACATGATGCATTGGTAGCAATGCTCCAGTGTTAGTCTTCCCTAACCCTTTTCTTGTCTAAAGCACTGCAGAAGGAATCAGGCAATTCTGATAATTTAAAGATGTCATTATGTTCCCAACAAAAACCATAACCAGCCATTTGATGCAATAATAATAATGATCATCAACATTCTAAGGCTGATGGTCATCGTCTGTATGTGTCGAGATCCGAAGGAGGCAGACGATTAATTCAACTAGAACTGTCTTACATAAATAAAACAATCGATCTTTATAGATACCAGGAAACATCAGAAGACTGTATGGTGATCTATGCCAAAGAACCAGAAAGAAATAAGAAACTTTATTAAGTAATAAAGTAAGCCAACAAACTCCAAAGGGAATTTTAAGTGCGCGAAGAAGTGCAAGTAAACCATAATCCGCCTACTGCTGCAGCGGTCAGTCAGTCAGTTAAGTGCCATACGCGATACACGCTTGAGCGATCATGTCTCGAAAGAGACATGACTGACTGGGCAGAAGATTATCCCGCAGTAGGTTGCCATTGCTTTCTGCGGTAGACTGGTTGCCGACCAAGGCTACAGAACCCAATCTGTCCTGTTATTTGACTCATGGCTAGAGAAAAAAAGAGATGTATTATATTAGTAAGTAGTAATTAGTGGGAGATCAGTTTATTACTTCATAACAATAGAAAACCGATACCCCACTTTATGACCAGTAGATGCCTTAATCATTATTTCAATTATTATATTCAGTCAATTAAGTGCCATACGTGATACACGCTTGGGCGATCATGTCTCGAAAGAGACATGACTGACTATCCCGCAGTAGGTTGCCATTGCTTTCTGCGGTAGACTGGTTGCTGACCAAGGCTATAGAACCCAATCTGTCCTGTTATTTCATTCATAACTGGAAGGAATAGACGGATTAATACATTTCCCAAGGGTATTTGTGTGTAAGTGAATGCAAGGAATTCAACTGGAATTCGAACTCGGCTCTCCGATTTCTCGTTCCGAGTCGATATCCACTGGGCTACAACACACATCCTGCAGCGGTAAAGAACCTAAAACAGAAAGCAAAAGCAAATGCCATGTACTAAATGCAGAAACTATGGCAATATAAGCCTATTCATGATTAATATGCTGTCTGTACCAAACAATCTGATGAAGACAAACCCTGTAGCCATTAGTGGATATTTAGTGCACGGTTTAAAAGCTTACGGCATAACACGTTGAATACACCGGTTCTCGTTCAATCACCGAAGTTAAGCAACGTGAGTCCTGGTCAGTACTTAGATGGGTGACCGCTTGGGAATACCAGGCTCTGTAAGCGTTTAGTGACGGATGTGCGTTGTGGTGCAGTGGATGTCGGTATGGGAAGAGAAATCGGCGAACCGAGTTCGAATTCCAGTTGAGTTACCCTGCATTCATGTAAGTACTGGCACCCTTGGGAAAGGTATTAATTCGTCACTTCCCTCCAGTTATGGGTTAAGTAACAGGATGGGGACTGGAGGCAACCCATCCCGTGTTGGTGTCACAATAAAAACACCGTTGGTAGCCCTGGCGAAGCATAAAGTAGTCAGCTATTTGACAAAATTATGAATTTTGCTATAAACTGCGCCAGGGTTCCAAATGCAAAGGGAATACTGGAGGGGTGTAGTGAGTTCGATCTCGGCCGAGGCCGCAGGACGACGAAAAGCTGAAACCGAAGGTTTTATTCTATTATTTTATTCAATACTTTCTACTTAAAAATTCACAAGCACACATATTGAAAAATTGTGCTAACCTGAAATGTACAACCGGCCATAATTATTAGGCAACCCTAGCGAGAGAAAAAAAATGACATATTTCATACTATTATTTAGTATTTATTGCCAAGTGAATAATTGTAAAGGAAAATAGAATGGTTCTTTTGTTAATACTGCATCAAATGAGTGTGCATCAAATGAATTTATAAATATTTAATGCTTACCTATATTGCAGTTTCATCAATGAAAGAATGAAGAAA
The DNA here is from genome assembly GCA_037127315.1 of Ascarosepion bandense. Taxonomy (NCBI): domain Eukaryota; kingdom Metazoa; phylum Mollusca; class Cephalopoda; order Sepiida; family Sepiidae; genus Ascarosepion; species Ascarosepion bandense. The sequence continues at coordinate 4,886,673 of JBBBDQ010000871.1, read as the reverse complement.
AATTACGGTGATTCGGATGAGTTCATCTTTGCTTTCTTGCCTTGTAAAATTTTGCAAAGTAATCATAATGAAAGAACCATTCTATTTTCATTTAGAATTATCCACTAAAATAGTATGAAATACACCATTTCTTTTAAAATACTGGGGTGACCTAATAATTATGGCCTATAGTGTACATTCTGCGATAAATTTCTAGAAACACTTAATAGGCTTGTATCAGGTTGCACATTATTAGCAACAAAAATAAAAACTTGGCATGATAAAGTGGGCTACTATTAGCACTGGGAAATCTTAAAATTTTACGAAAAGGAAACTACATGAAACTTCCATGAACACCACCCAAGCCCATTTGCAGAGATGAAATAATCAAAGTTAACATCGTGATCAAAAACCACAAAAAACAAAATTTACGTTATTATTGGCATACCTGTTGCTACAGGCTGTAATGTATCTTCAAAGAGCTTTAAAAAGTGTCACAATACAAGGATCTTAAAGCGGAAATTAAAAAAAAATGTTGCACATGAGGACATTAATAATTCCAGTTGTAACATTTGCCTTCGTTTTGATTGGGTTCCGATAGACCCATTAAAGGGATCCATGGTAGCCTACGCCTTAAAGAAATACAATATATATATATATATATATATATATATATATATATATATATATATATATATATATATTCACAGGTCCAGCTCATAACCTACAAAGAGCTGTATCTATGTAACATGTATGTTGTCTTTGGTTGTCTCTCTTTTTTATTTTATGAAAATGTTTCGTGTAAAATGTTAGGATGTGGTTTCTAACTTTAGGTGTCTGATTGGGAACCGGTATACAACAGAAATTAAAGGAAATGTAATAGTAATAATAATAATACCACGTATGAGAAAGAAAATAAATACAAAACTAATACCTCGAAATCAGTTTAATGTGGTATCTCAAGACAGCACTATTACATACAGTAATATATCTGGATATTTACCTTGCCTACCCACTGAGACGTAGATGTGACACAAGTTTGGCTTTTAATGTGGACACCCGAACGCGTACAATTGTTCAATACTCGCAATTGCCGGTTGAGCTGGACTCAGTGGAAACCACCGATCCACCACTTTAGTGCAACGGAGTGGTTCAGCCTCAGGACAATGTTCCCCGGGATCAGGTTCCTCTCTGTTATTTTTCTCGAAGTAAAACTGTCCTCGGACAGAGATACAACGGAGCCGCACCCCGAGACTCATCTGAGAAATGATGATCCCCACTCGCTAATAGTGGAAGAGGTAAGTATTTCTAATTTTCTAAGCATAGGTTTGATATGGTCGATAATATGAAGGCACCTAGTAAGGATCGAACCCACAGTCAGGATTTTTCTAGCGAGCCAAGCTTGTTAACCATTACACTACATCCTGGTGCCCCAAGCTGTAAAATATATAAATAGCAAAAAAACATAGTCACTGGCACTCTTCACATCTTGTATAGATTTCTTTCTACGCAAGAATTAAAGTTATAAATTTTTTCTTCCTGCAGCTCAAATGTCTACATCTTCTGATACAAAACAAATGTCTCTTGAAGTCTTTTGCTTAGACTGGGGGCAACTCGTACTACTCAAAGCAAACAACAGCAATAATAATAATAATAATATAGATGGCGATTATATCCATTTTATTTAAAAAAAATACCGAAACGAAAAGACAGACAGGATTAGTGACCAGAGAAACAAATCGGTTATGGCAAATTATTGTAATCACTGAGGTGTTTGCAAGAGTATATTGTTTTTATTTAATTGGCAGTAAGAGTTATCAGATATTCTTCGTGCAAATATATTTAATAATCACAATAATAGTAATAATAATCTGTGAGTCGTGAACAAGGAAAAAAGTTTGTCATATTGTTAACGCGGTTGTGCTTGCAGACTACAAGCGGAAGAATATGAAAAAAAGAAAGTTCTCGGACCGATTATATTCCTTGGTTTGCCAGGTCTATCCTTCACGGCAAGGAACCGCCATGCTACTCATTTCCTCCGTATTCTATCGGCAGGAACACTTTCTCTTTAAACCACTGCTCTATGGGACAGACTACCAAGAGGATGTTTCCCTAATCACTACAATCTTAACATGTTCAAGTCTAGAGTTAACTGTTATCTTCCACTCTTATCTATACAAACTGGCCTCAGGTCGTGTACAGGGTAAATCTTAATGTGAAAAAAAAATATCCCCGGAAAACAAGGAAACTCTGGGACGTAAATATTAGGAATGTATTAGTAAAAAAAAAAAAAAAAAAGAAAAAAAAAAGAAAAAAAAAGAAAAAAACACACAAAACAATGTAATTGAGACGGGAAAATAAATAGCCATACCAAAAAGGATTGGTGCTGTTCTATCAACAGTAGCGCACAGGTGTTTCAGGATACTGAGAAAGCACTAAGAAATTTCAGAAAACTTTCTATCATTAAAACTTCAGCGAAAATTATCAGACATCGGATTGAAAATACAAAATGCATGAAATAACAATAATATTATTTTATGTGCTGTGAACGAAGACGAAGAGTTTCCTGTCTTTTCTAGCTATAAGCAACACTTGCATCTTTAGCATCCCTCCTTATTCTTGTTCTGCCATCCATTCATACAAACACTTTAGATAAGTTGCTCGCTGTTTTTCTGCTTCTACGTCATGTGAGTTTTAAATTCACCAAGCCCTTTTTCCTCATATTCATCTTTTTGAATTTTAAGTATACATATCCTTCTGGTTAACACTTTTAAAAACTTTCTCGTTTCTTGCATGTTCTGTCCATGGTATTATCAGCATCCTTCTGTAGAAACACATTTATATCGCGACTAAAAACTGCATCCGGCAGCAAGGCCTCTGATTGGAAGGTTGTGAGGAGCATGGAACCACCTCTTAATTGCTGTTGTTCTCAGGTCCATCCTGACCCATTGTGGTAGCACCTATTAGGGTCCCAGCTATGGGCAAATAGTTAACCCCCAAACAAGGGTCAAAGAACTGTGGAAGTATAGAAATACACTTTTATAGAAATATATAAATACAAATTGACTTTTGTAGAAAAATATACATTTTGAAGGAAAAATATTACCAACAATACATTTCTGAAGAAAAAATTATTGCCATAACACATTTTTGAAGGAAAAAATATTCCCAGTAAAACGTTTTTGAATACAAAACTAGAAGACATTTTCTGTTTTCTAAAATGAAAAAAGAATAAAAACAATTTTCATTAAAATCTGACTAAATCAACCTTCTCACTATAACCAAACATTAAAACAAATAACTTAAAACTCCACTCTTTTGGCATTAAATAACTCACAGAGATGTTGATATGCCATTAAACAAAACTCAAACTCAAACTGAAGCATTTATGTCGCTTAGAGTCACTTCTTCATCTTTAATGAATTTGTACAGCATTTATTAACAATACAAGATGATAGATATGACATCACAGTCAATAATTCTTTGTTTTTAACGAAACATTTCTATATCTTAATCCTTTGGTTAGTTTCTGGGAGGCATCTTTTCTGTTATAATAATAATAATTACAATAATAATAGTAATAGTAATATTAATAACACATATATGTGGCAAATGAGGGCCTCAATAATTCAAGTTGTAGTTCGTGCCCTCGTTTTGACCGGAAAAGGTTCTGATAGATTCATTGAAGAGATTCCTGGTAGCCCAAGCTGTAAAGAAATGAAAAACAAAAAAATTACTCACAAGTACAGCCCACACCATACGAAGGGATTTATCTATGTAAAAGGTGTGTGATCTCATGGGTGTGTTGATTTTTAAATGTCAAAGTGAACTTACGTTACGTCCCTGGTTGGGACCCGAAAAAATGAGTATACACCAGAAATTAAAGGAATAATAATAATATTAATAATAATAATAATAATAATAATAATAAGGAAAACTTCGAACAACAACCCGCAACTCAAGGTGTTAATCGTGCCGAGGAGTGAATGGCTACTGCGTTATGAGGTCACAAACGATTCCCTACAGGCTTCGGGACCCTGTTTGTAAAAGACCGTTACCCAACGTGCCGGGCAACTTTGGGTGGACTTTTGGACCCGTGCGTCACTCGTGGGAAAAACATGAAAAACACAAATAGAAATAAAAAGTCCAGTATGGCTCTTCCAGTGGATAAACAGGGAGCCCGTCCTTCAGGAGGGAACCTACCTGAGGTCGAAAAATCTGCCATAGGAACAAACTCCTACACAAAGAATGTATCTTCAGGTCCCCACAACCAGGATAATCCTAATGATGGTCCTGAAAATTCACCAGCTAGATCTACAACCGTATATTTAAAGAAAGAAAAAATAAAATGGTCTCGTGAGGAGTACAAAGTCGTTATGACTGCATTTCATGAAGCGTTACTCAAACCTCAAAAAAACATGACTCGCCAAACATATGACATTTGGCGTGAAAAAGTTGGTCAAACAAATAGAAAGTATATTGACGAAAATAAATTGGCCAATGTACGTAGGTACATTATTCGTAATAACCGACTGTCAGAGGCTGAGATTCACGAAATTAAAAGAATTGTAACAAGAAGAGTCGAATCAACAAAATATGAAAAGGAACCGGAACCAGAAATAAAAAGTAATAACATCAAACAAATCACAGGTCATAATGTAGAAACCGTGAAACACGCAAATCACTGCGAAGATAATGATGTAAGTCTAAAAGTGCTGGAAAGGTGCGATCTGAGTCTGAGTCAGTTAAAAGACAAAAATAAAATGAGTTCAGAACACATCGAAGATAATTATTTGACGGAAAATAAGAACAATATACAGGAAGCCAAGATAGAAATAAAAAACCAGCTAAGTCAAATACAAAGTATTACAATGGAGGAACGTGAACAGCTCCCAAAATTCCAACCAACAAAACAAAACCTCCGAACTATTAAATTGTACAATGCAGCACTGAAATCAATACTGGATGAAGACCCGAATACAAATCTTAACGAAGTAATATATGCATCAGCAACAGCAGCAACAAAAAAATTAAACATCAAAATAAAAACAAGGCAGTCACGCAGACGTGAAGATCCACCTTGGAAAAGAAAAATCGAAAAAGAAATCGAACAACTAAGAAGTGAACTGTCAGTACTGGATGAACTGAGTAGAGGAATAAATGTAAGAACTAGGAAAAGAAGAAGAGCCGAAAAAAAATATAACATCAGGAATGAAAATGACGTCTTATCAAATAAAGAAAAAATAAAGCAAAAAATCCAACTGAAGGCTCAAAGAATAAGACGCTATGAAAAAAGAGCAAAATTTTACAGACAAAACAAGATCTTTCAGACTGATACAAAGAGATTTTACAGGGAAATAGGTAAAAAAAGAATTGAAGTGATAGTACCCCCCAGAATGGAAGAAGTCACACAGTTCTGGGAAAAGATATGGGCTTGCCCTAAAGAACCTAGCAAGGAAGTACATTGGATTACGCAGGAGATAGAACGAATGAAGAATAAACCCGAACAGACATGGTCTGGAATTACAGAAGATGATGTTAAATTTGCACTAAAAAAAGCACACAATTGGAAAACTCCAGGTATAGATAAAATTCCTAACTTTTGGCTATATTATTTAAATGCAGCACATAAAAAAATAGCCAAAGAACTCCAAGAAATGGTTGACGATCCCACTAAAATTCCTGCATGGATGACAAAAGGAATTACATTTCTTCTACCCAAGAATGGTGACACAAACAACCCGAAAAACTACAGACCAATTACATGTCTTCCGACAACATATAAACTATTAACATCTATTTTAACAAAACAAACATATTTATTCTTAGAAAGAAATGACATGATACCGCTTGAACAAAAAGGGTGCAAACGTGGCTGTTATGGCTGTAAAGACCAATTGCTAATTAACAAAATGATCCTGGAAAACTGCTACAAGACAAAGAAAAATCTTAGTACTGCCTGGATAGACTACCGAAAGGCATTCGATAGTGTGCCACATGAATGGATTTTAAAGACTTTAAATATATACAAGATATCGCCCGTCATCATCAATTTCATCAAACAGTGCATGTCTATATGGAAAACAACCCTTTACCTCAATCATATAAATGGAACCTATAAGTCTGATGAAATAAACATCAAAAGAGGTATATTTCAAGGTGATTCTTTATCTCCCTTACTATTCTGCATATCATTAATAGCACTAACCAGTCAACTTAATAAGACAGAATGTGGTTATAAAATAGGCCAAAAGAAAATAAGCCATCTATTTTACATGGATGACTTAAAGTTATATGCTAAGAATGATAATGAGCTGGAAGGTCTTCTGCAAACTGTAAAATGCTTCAGCGAAGACATTGGAATGAAATTTAATTTGAATAAATGTGCTAAAGCTACAGTTTTACGTGGATCAATACAAGAAACATCCTCAATTAGCCTAGACCCTGCTGTAACAATAAAAGAATTGAAACCAGAAGAAGCTTATAAATACCTAGGTGTAGATGAGAGCGAAAACATTCACCATAAAAAAATGAAAGAAATAGTGCGTAAAGAGTACTATAGAAGGCTACGAATGATATTAAAAACTGAATTAAATTCACAGAATAGAGTTATGGCCATTAATAGCCTTGCAATCCCAGTTGTCCAATATAGCTTCAACATCTTAAACTGGACTCTAAACGACATCAGGCGAATGGATGCTAAAACAAGAAAGCTTCTTTCTAAGCATAGGATGCATCACCCAAAGGCTGATGTAGACCGTCTATACATACCCCGTAAAGAAGGTGGAAGGGGTCTTATTCAGCTGGAATTGTCATACAAGACAACAACTATTGGCTTACTAACATACATAGAAACAACAAAGGATTGGATGATACAATTAGTAAGGCAACATGAAGAAAGAAAGAAAAAATATTCAATAATAAAAGAAGGCAGTAAATACAAACAAGAATTACAGTTAGTAGATTCTGTAGAAAAGCAAAACAGTAGCCAAGAACCAACTATTGCGGCAAAAAATATGAAAATGAAAGCCAAAGATAAACCTCTTGAAAAGATGAAACAGCGCTGGCAAGACAAACCTCTGCATGGCCAATATCCAGTACGTGCCAATAAATCCAATGTTGACAAAGTTAATACTCATCGATGGTTACGTGCATCTGGATTAAAGTCTGAAACTGAAGGATTTATACTTGCAGCACAAGACCAAAGTCTTTTCACGATAAACTTTCAGGCAAATATTATGCATAATAATATGGATCCAAAATGCAGGTTTTGTGATAAACACCAAGAAACAATAGACCAACTAATCTCAGGCTGTTCTGTGCTTGCCCCAAACGAATATAAAAATCGCCACGATAGAGTTGGGCAATATTTACATTGGGCAATGTGCAAACATTATGGAAAAGCTGTAAACAAACACTGGTATGAACATCATCCAGCACCGGTAACAGAAATAGAAGATGTAACCATTCTATGGGATTACACCATCTACACAGACAGAAAAATTGAAGCAAACAGGCCAGACATTATTGTTAAAAACCAGAAGGAGAAAACTTGTCTATTAATTGATATGGCGTGTCCAGCGGATTGTAACATAGCAACCAAGGAATTTGAAAAACTGTCAAAATATAAAGACCTGGAAATTGAAATAGAAAAAATGTGGAAATTGAAAACAAGAGTTGTGCCAGTGATAGTAGGTGCACTTGGAATGATAAAAAATGGAACAAAACAACACATTGAAAGAATCCCTGGAAACCCCAGCTTCAGAGATATACAAAAAATTGTCTTATTAAGTACAGCCCACACACTAAGGAAAACGTTATCTATGTAATGCTGGGGATGATAGGGAAGATAGAAAAACATGAAATGGAGTCATAACAACACGCCACTACCTGCCTTAGGTCTCCCCGCAGACTTGGTTGGTAGTGAGACCAATGCAGAAATCGAAATATGATGAAAAATGACATAATAATAATTATTATTATTATTACAAAATGGAACAAACACACACACACACACACACACACACACACACACACACACACACACACACACACACACAAACAAAAACATATTGAAAGAATCCCTGGAAACCCCAGCTTAAGAGATATACAAAAAATTGTTTTGTTAAGTACAGCCCTCACACTAAGAAGAACTTTGTCTATGTTACGTTAGGGATGTTAGGGAGATATGAAAAACATGAAATGGAGCCATAACAACACACCATGACCTGCCTTACGTCTTCTTGCAGACATGGTAGGTAGTGCGACCGTAGCACAAATCGAATTATATTGAAAAATGAAATAATGATAATAATAGTAATATTATTAATAATAATAATACATTTTAACTATACAGGGTTAAAAAAGAAAGATAAACACTTACTTTCAAAACTTTGTGGTCAATCAATTACTTTTAAAATCCATGATACGAGCACGTCGTTGAAAATAAATGGACAGAGAAATGGAGAGATATATAGAGAATGAGAGAGAGAGAGAGAGAGAGAGAGAGAGAGAGATTGTGAAAATAAAACTTAAGAAAAATAGAGAGTCCAGTTTGGCCTACCATTCATTGTATCGAGGAAAGGACTCCGATAGCTACCCCGACCCTAAAATTGTCGCGCGTCGCCTAGGTTGACATCTCTCACGGCCCCGTCCCAGTATCAAATTTCGTCACTTTGGGACACCTACACCTGCTTAATGAATCATTTCTGGCTAGCATATTTCTAAATCTTTTTGTTGATTAATGAGTGAGAAAACGGGTGGAGAGGACTAGGTAGGTCCCCTTTTTTCGGAATCGGGAACAGGCTCTCTTTTTCCTTTAAATAATAGACCTATCGGGACCGGGTGACAATAATCCCTCGGGTAATACGCAATCATTATTCGTTGTTTATATCTACAGTGAATTAATATTTTTTCCAGTATGGCAGTGAGTCTAATGAAGTTGGCAGTTGGAATCAGATTTTTTTGTAATATAGGAGATCGTCAAGCGAAGCGTGATATTTATAATTATGCAATCGATCATAGGACAGAAGATTAATTTACATTAATTCGATATCAGTTTATGCCTTTTTAGATGAGCGTCAAATACTAACATTACAAATATGGAAGTTAAAGTAGAACTTAATAATTCTGTATCATAAAAATTCAGTCGAAAATAACTGTACAATCTCCGAAGTAATAAAATATACAATTGGAAACTATCGTTAGGAGCTATCGAACGAATAACAGGACAGCCTACGAAATGACGAAATATTTCGGTGATCAAAAAAATTGCTTCTTCATCTCTCATTGTACAATTTAGACGAGATGGCCAAAATTAACCTTTGTTAATAAGCAGAAGAAATATTAGTTAACAAGTGAATGCAAATGTTTTGGCAAATCGATGATGCTTAAATGAGCGAAAAACTAGGGAAATATCGAGAATCTGTTTGCGAGCTATAGAAACGGTAGTATAGAAAGTGACAGTTGTTCCTCTAACAACTAGAGTACTCTCTCCTAATTACACGTATACGTCAGGGATCAGTTAGGATCCTGAAGACAAATTAATTTTGCTCAATTAATTCGATGCAATTTTTTTGGAGATTACTCTAGAGAAAAGTCGACTGAAATTTGAACTCGGCTCGCCTATTCTGCTTTCTATGCCGATTGTCGCTATGTTACTCACACATCCTGGCTACTGCTAAATAAAATACTGAAAAAGTTTTTATTAACTGACTAGCAGTATAGCCCGGCTTTGCTCGGGTATAATGAAAGCTTTAAAACTAGTCCTGAAGATCAGACTCAGCCTAAAGTATATTTGTGTGAGAATCGGATAAAAATTGTGGGTTTGTATAAAGGACATACAGACAGATAAACAGACACACACACACACAAACATCTTGCCTTATATATATATATATATATATATATATATATATATATATATTATCGATATATTATATATATTATATATATTATATATATATTATATATATATTATCGATTTTTTGCACTACTGTAGGAACTGCAAGCTTGAAGCTTTTGAATAACGTTTCTTATGTCTATGAGTGTATCAAATTTGATTAAAATCGGACCACTCCTTGTATAACCCGATTTTTTTATCGATTTTCGATATTTATCGGAAGTACCTCGACACAAAACCTAGCAAAGAACACTCACTGACGCTTATAGTACAACTGTGAAAATTTTCAAGAAGATCGGTTCAGCCGTTTTGGAGTCTATAGGTAACGGACACACAGACACACACATACAAAGTTCCATTTCTAAATAAGTTTAGACCTCTCTGTATGTAATATACATTAACCAGTCGAAAAATATTAGTAGTTGTAGTTGTAATATTAATATTCATAATAGTGATAACTGTATTAATAATAATAATAATAATAATAATAATAATAGTTTTGAAGGCAGAAGAGGGTTGATGGACACCGGCATGTCTGTCGCTGTTATGTTCATAATGATGGTCATTCAGAGTGAAAATATGTCCAACAGCGTTTAGCCACATCACCTGACAATCTCTATTTACTTCCGGTCATTTTATTGCGTCTATTTCAGTCGTTCACGGCTAATTTACAGCCAATTTTAAGACCCTATTGACCAATAGGGGTTGCCAAAGTTCAACAACAATTTGGCCAATAATTCTAACATAACTATTTCATCGTAAGTCTTTTGTTTCCTTCAGTTTTAACATATCACCCAAAAGATTTGGCTGGGTGGTTGATCTTTCGCGGCATATCAACACCTATATGGGTTATTTAATGTCGAAATCTAATTATTTTGAACACAATTTTATGGTTTCAACTAAATATATTTTGAGCGCGAATTTATACTTTCAACTACAAATATAATGCTTGTCATTTTTGCTATAAAATGTATTGCTGGTAATTTTACTATAAAAATAGATTTTTATACATTCATAGTGTTTTGTTTGGGGTTCACTATTTGCCCATAGTTGGGATCCTAACAGGTACTATAGGGAATTTGATCTATTCATTTATTCAAGACTAGCAGTATAGCCCGGTGTTGCTCAGGTGCAATGAAAACTTTAAAACTAATCCATAGTCCTGGAGCTCAGACTCAGCCTAAAGAATATTTGTGTGAAGTTTGGTGAGAACCGGATAAAAAATGTGGATTTGTATAAAGGACACACAGACAGATAAACAGACACACACAAACATCTTGCCTTTTATATATATATATTATCGATTTTTTGTACTATTCTAAGAACTGCAACCTTGAAACTTCTGAATATCGTTTCTTATGTCTTTGTCTATGACTGTATCAAATTTGATTAAAATCGGACCACTCCTTCTATAAACCGATTTTTTCGATTATTGATTTTCGATATTTATCGGGGGTACCTCGTCACAAAACCTAGCTAAGAACACTCGCAGACGCTTATAGTACAACTGTGTAGATTTTCAAGAAAATCGGTTGAGCCGTTTCGGAGTCTAGGTAATGGACACACACACACACACACACACACACACACACACACACACAATTCCATTTATAAATAAGTTTAGATAGATCCGTATCAAGTTTGTACAACAACAGCGCTGAGACTATTTTTTAGTTCTGTTTTTTTTTTAATTCCCCAGGCTCAGCAAAATGAATTCTGACTGAGAGCACATCAACATTTTCAGCCTCGATTTCCTGATTCAAGTGTTTTAATTAAAAAAATTAAATTAAAATAGAAAGTAATTTACTAAAGCAAAAATCCATAGAAACTTCACTGATTTTCAAATTTTCCATGCGTAACTTTCCTCCAGGTTCTTACAATATTTCATTTTACTTAAATCTTTTGTTGCCAGTCAGTTAAGTGCCATACGTGAAACACGCTTGGGCGATCATGTCTTTTTCGAGACTTGACTGACTGGGCAGAAGATTATCCCGCAGTATGTTGCCATTGCTTTCTGCGGTAGACTGGTTGCCGACCAAGGCTGTAGAACCCAATCTGTCCTGCTATTTGACCCATAACTGGAGGGAAGAGATGGATTAATACCTTTCCCAAGGGTATTTGTGTGTAAGTGAATGCAATGGATTCAACTGGAATTCGAACTCGGCTCCCCAGTTTCTCGTTCCGAGCATCCACTGTACCACAACGCACATCCTCTTTTGTTGTCACAATGTAATAAAAACAAATGGACAGGGAACCGAATGAGATTGAATGAGCTGTGAACCTAGACACGCCGAATACTGGAAATTCTAAAATTTTGCATCCCTTCACGTTCAGCAGTCTTTCTCGGTGCTTAATTATAACCGATGTTTCTGTTTATATGTTTCTCCTCCACGGAATATATATATATATATATTTAATCATATCACCCCGAGCAACGCAGTAACGCCACTGTTGTGCAGGAGGCTACGTGAGAGTGAAAAGATTTGGAAAAGAGAAAGCCGGAAACATATATATATATATATATATATATATATAATTTCATATAAAAGAACATTACTTTAGTCTGATGAAGTTCTTCTGGAGCAGCATTTCCCAAAGTATGGGTCGTGACCCACTGGCGGCTCGCAAGCGGAATGTTGTGGGTCGTAAAAAGTTAAACTAGAATTAGGGTCGATTAAACGCTATCTGTTGAGATAGTTCAAGACTCGAGCTTCCATTGCCAAACTGTTGTTGTATCAAGCAGTATGTCGTTTTGACAAACTTAACGAAACAGGGTTGACCATTCTCTCAATTTAATCATTCGTCATCGTAAAAAGGAAGTCAATTTTTACCTATTCATCTAAATAATATTTTTTCATATTCGTTCATGTTTTTTTGCCCAGTAACACAGGAAGATCTCAATAGAAACGAAGAAAAGAGTGCTAGACTGCTACGTGATGTCAGTTCTTCAATACGGCTGTGAATGCTGGACAATATAATCGAAAATGAGGACAAAACTGGAAGCGGCCGAAATGTGGTTCTACAGAAGGATGCTACGGATATCGTGGACTGAGCATACAAGCAACGACGAAGTGTTAGAAAGAATGTCAACAAAAAGGAAATTGATGCTGAGCATCAGGAAGAGACAACTGAAGTTCCTGGGACATGCAATGAGGAAGGAGAGCCTGGAGAACCTGATACTGACTGGACAGATAGAAGGAAGGAGAGACAGAGGAAGGCAGCGGATAACGTATTGGCAGGGTCTGATCAGGTGGATGACGGAACGGGGGTTGCCAGGAGCAACAGGAGCAAACATACTAAGAGTCACAAGGGATAGGGAGACGTGGAGATCCATGATCGCCTACGTCCTGAAGGGACAGGGCACATAGAAGAAGAAGAAGAAATTTGAGTGGGTCGTCATAAGCTGTGGTCATGAACAGGGGGTCACGATTCTAAAAAGTTTGTGAATCTCTGTTCTAGAGGCTGAAACATGTTACATAGAATTTTTCGATTTTGTCATTCAAAACTGACAATATATCGCGAGAGAATTTTCTTATACCCTCAGAGAATTGAATAGCGGTTGACTAATATTCATAGATGGTGATGAAGGTTATAAAAAGTAATTAACTGAACGAAAACCGAATGCATGGTCATCAGTAAAAAGGGCAGCCCAATATGCCAATTACAGGTCGGGGATACCAGAATGAAGCAGGTACAAAAATTTAAATACCTGGGAAGCGTTCTAACAGAAGATGGAAAGTGAGACACAGAGATCCGAAGGCGAATTGGCATGACAAAAGGAGCATTCCCGAAGTTGAGTAAGGTATTAAGAAACAGGACAATTTCGCTAGAAACTAGGAAGAGAGGACTGGATTGCTACGTGTTATCCGTCCTTCAATATGGCAGTGAATGCTGGACAATACCATCAAAGATGAAGGGAAAACTTGAAGCAACTGAAATGTGGTTCTACAGAAGGATGCTGCGAATTTCATGGATCGAGCATGTGAGCAGTGATAAGGTCTTGGAAATGATGGAAACAAAAAAGGAAATTAATAATGAGCATCAGGTACAGACAGCTGAAGTTCCTGGGACACGCAATGAGGAAGGAGGGCTTGGAGAATATGATACTAACGGGCCAGATAGAGGGAAAAAGAGACAGAGGAAAGCAACGGATAACATATTTGAAGGACCTAATTAGGTGGATGACGGTACGAGGATTGCATGGTGTAACAGGAGAAGGCGTGCTCAGAGTCACCAGGGATAGGGAAACGTGGGAGGCCATCATCACGTACGTCCTGAAGGGACAAGGCACATAGAAGAAGAACTAGCGAAATCTTTCACAGTTATGTTGTCAGACAATATGCCTTGCTTTCCACTTAATATCAGGGAAAAAATATTGGCCTGAGAAGGCGCAATGAGGGATTAACATCAGCCATGCTGATAGAAAGTAAGATGCCTTCTCGTAGACTTTTAAAAGGGAGCCTGTTCGTTTCAGAGACGTTAACATTAACAAACAATTTCTTGCCCATTTAAAAACAGATTGTAGGTAATTCTTGAGAGAGGTGTAAATAGTTGTGTCATCAGCATAGACACCAAGTTGAGAACCCAACTATTTACTCATACATAGTTCAATGGAGCAGGAAATGAGCTAATAAATTGAACATCAAAAAGTATAATATGTTTCGCATTTGTTTAAAAGGTTAGTCAATTAAGTGCCATATTTGATACACGCTTGGGCGATCATGTCTCGAAAGAGACATGACTGACTGGGCGGAAGATTATCCCGCAGTAGGTTACCATTTACTTTCTGCGGTAGACTGGTTACCAATCTGTCCTATTATTTAACTCATAGCTGGAAGGAGAAGAGATAGATTATATTACATTATTATATTAAGTATAATTAGTGGGGGATCTGTTTATTGCTTTATAACAATAAAAAACTGACCCCCCACTTTATGCCCAGTAGAGGTTTTAATTATGTTTCCAACTATTATATTCAGTTAGTAAGTTAAGTGCCATGCGTGATACACCCTTTGGGCGATCATGTCTCGAAAGAGACATGACAGACTGGGCAGAAGATTATCACTCAGTAGGTTACCATTGCTTTCTTCGGTAGACTGGTTGCCAACTAAGGCTATAGAACCCAATCTGTCCTGTTATTTAACCCATAACTGGAGAGAAGAGATGGATTCATACTTTTCCCAAGGTTATTTGTGCGAAAGTGAATGCAACGAATTCAACTGGAATTCGAACTTTGAAAAGGCATAAATCTCATTTCTGTGCGAAGTGGCGCCATCAGTGTATTATCATTTATTCTGACAAGACAAATCAAGGAATACGTTTCGTGTATCTAGTAGTTTGAATTTCTAACTTGGCAGCAAATCGACATGGAGTAGGTTTACGGTCATATTACGTAGAAAGACCGTTCCCCTAAAATCACCAAAGTAGGGCTTGGTCAGTACCTAGACGGATAACTGATTGCGAATACCAGGGGCTGTACGTTTAGATGTGCGGGTGATAGACGATAGACAGTAGCTCGGAATTCGATGAGCCGAGTTTTAATTCCTGTTGTGTTATATTCACTTACGCGCAAATACTCTTGGGAAAGTTAGGAATCCATCTCTTCTCCTTTCAGTTTATTATTAAGGCTTGTATCACTAAACCATTATTATCTAAAAACCAAAAAAGAACATTTTTTTTACAATCCAGAAGTATTTTTCGGCTTTAAAATAACCAAAAAATGGTTGATAAGCCGTCGAAAACGAATCAACCAGAAAATCAAAATTTTCTTTTAATCGTATCACCCCGAGCAAGGCGGTAACACCACTGAAGTGCAGAGGGGCTACATACGAGTAAAAAAAGATTAAGTAGAAGTGAGTGAAGAGAAAGACGAATCAGTTAGAAAGGAGCAAGAGAAGGATGGGAGTACAGTTGTGATGACAGTTGCAAAGGTGGAGAGAAAGGAAAAGATATACGGGGTGGTGAAGAAAGAACTAGAGTCAAGTGGCTAAGAGATGAGTATTGACATTGCATTTAAATTCCTGGAGGTTGTAGCCGTCAGGAAAGCAAGAATAGGGAAGCGAATTCCACAGGCGGGAAGTGCGAGAGAAAAAGCTGCAGCAGTAGAATTGTCGTCTGCATTTGGTTAATCTAACTGTAAATGGGTGGGACCCAGTTGCCAATCTGGTTGCACGAGTAAACACCTGTTGCAGAGGCACCAGTGACTTAAGTTTGTTGGAGCAGAAGCCATGAAAGTATTAATAGAACAGACAAAGAGGGGCCACATCTTGTCGGTGGGGAAGTGGCTGTAGTCGAGCCGCCAAGTCGGTACCTATCACATTACTGATTCTCCTTTGGAGCCTGTGGAGCGAAGATTTCACAAGTGGTCTGTAGACATATACAGAGATCAGTCTGGATAGATATCAACAACTCCCTTATATTTGTAGATGCAGGAGCTAACAAAGAATGTGACCCCTATAGTATCTCTATTTTCTTTATTGCAAATGAAATTTTTATACTATTCATTTGAAAACTTAAGAATTTGTCTCCATGAAATTCTAGGCTTCTTAGGCCCGATGATGTTGTGCCTTATCCTTCATGATGAAACCATTGGTTGTGGGTATATAGAATCCAGGAATGCGTACAAATGGTCAGGTAGCAGGAGAAAGTAGCGGTCACTGGTCAATGACGTATTTAAGCAGACGGGAGGGTCCAACCTATTCCACATGAATACGGCACACGCCATTGTGAAACCATCACAGGCCTGCGTGGTGTCATCTGACAATTGTTTTTTTATTGTCCCCATGGGTCGAAACCTAATAACTGTAAACGCGACTCCAGTGTCCAATTGGTGACGACACGCGTCCTGGTGAGGCGCTTTCTCATTTGTCATGGCGTTAACAGGTGCACACAAGTGAGTTTTCTCGTCCCATATCCCATGGTTGCAAAAGAACATTGAACTGACCTATTGCATATACGGCTAGTATATTCTGTATCTAATGGGGATGGGATTTGAGCAAGGATCTTTTATCTCTTACCACATGCAATTCTATCCAGATGTCTCTCATCACAAACATTAAAGACAAATAGTAGTCTACTCCACTGTCCAGGGAGGGCCTGCCGTCAGTTATTGCCGCTATACATTTAACAATGTAAATAAAATAATGTCAATTGTTCCCTCAATGTTCACGTATATGATGTCTCATTAGTCCACAAACATGCGCTATTTAAATTACAATAATTCATGGCATTATGACAATGATTAACCTAGCCGGTGTTCATAGCAATTCCTTATCTGTCATAGCACAATTGATATATATTTGGGAATCGTCATAGCATCAATGTATAATGGCGTAATGTACAGGTTTCTGGCTATATCTGTTTTTTTTCTGACACACCGCATGTGGCAGGGGTTCCGAAACTTTTAAAACTGCGACCCACTATTCATGATCATAACTTATGGTGACCCACTAAAATTTACTGAGCAAAAACTTATGGAAGAATATAAAAATATTATTAATATAAGTAGCTGAATATTGATTTCCATTTTACGATGACGTATGATTAAATTAAAAGCATGACCAACCCCGTTTCATTAAAACATTGAAGCAACAACAGCCTGGCAATGAAAGCTCTTATTTTGAACTACCTCAACAGAGCGTGAAATCGAAGCTAATGCGTAATTCTAGTTTAACTTTTTTACGACTCACTAACATTCCGCTTGCGACTCACCAGTGGATTGCGACCCATAGTTTGAGAAACAGTTGCATATAGGATAGAAAAGATACAACAGCGACTTTTTAGGCAAGATTTCTTTTCAATTGTTCAATTTTGTTTTTAAAAATAAATAATAGTTTCCTGACAGCTACAATCTCCAGGAGTTTAAATGTAAGGTCAATAGACACCTCCTATTACACTAACTTGCACCTATTCTCCCAACACTCTCACCATCTACCCAATCCTCATTTTCGGTATCCTTACCCGTCTATTACCCTCCTTCTGACATTGGAGTAGATAGATCGTTATTGGAGTAGATAGATCTATCAACCGGTTCACACTCCACCCACGTCTATTGAACAGGTTAAGAGGCTCATCCCTTGTTTCCTGTTTAGGATGTGGTTTCCGGTTTTCTCTTTTCCAATCTTTTCACTATTACGTAGCCCCTTGCACATCAGTGGCGTTACCGCCTTGCTCGGGGTGATACGATTAAAAAAGATTTTCCTATATCTAACCATCCTTTCTCATCACTTTCCTCCCTATGTAACCCCCTGCGCAATGGAATGCCTTGCTCGGGGAGAAACGTTAATAAAAAAAAAAAAAAAAGGCAATATTTTAAAAAGTAGTCACTGTGGTAAAGTGTATGTAAAGTATCCACTGTGTAAAAAGTAGAAGAAACGGTATCAAGATGTCTATGTGTGTTTCTGCGTGATGTATGCATATCTACTGTAAATATATAAAATATTAGCTTCTGAAACTTGTAAATTGCGCGGAGTGAACAAAAGCTCACCAGAGTACTGAGAAACAGGAAACTCTCATTTGAAACAAATAAAAGAGTGCTAGACTGCTATGTGATATCTTCCCTTCTGTATAACAGCGAATGTCGGACGATCTCTTCAAGGATGTAGAAGAGGCTCGAGGCAGCACAAATGTGGCTCTACAGAAGGATGCTGAGAAAACCATGGACCGAGCGCGTGAGCAAGAACGAGATGTTGGAGATGATGCAAATGATAAGAAAACTCATACTTAACATCAGGAAGAGACAACTGAGATCCTTGGACGCGTAATGAGGAAGGAAGGTCTGGAGAATCTAATACTCACAGGACGAGTAGAGGGAAAGAGAGACTGATGAAAGCAGCGCGAGACATACTTGAGTAAATGGGTGGCACATAGTGGTTCGTGAGAGATAGCAGGAGGAAAAATATTAAGAGCGACAAGGGGCAGGAGCAAATGAAAATCCATGATCGCCTACATCCTGAAGGGACGCGGCACATTAAAAAGAAGATCAATTGCTGTGGTTTTTGTGTCAGACTCATTTAATTCAGTTTTAATATCGTAACAATGAAAATAATTCCCTTCTGTATACTTACTTCCATGATAGTTACAATCTCCAAAAGTTTAAATGCAACTTAATTGCCATCAATTACCATCATCTTGATTCCTATCGTTCTCTTGTCATTTTTTACATACCCTGTATTTTTTTCTCTAACTGTAAATCCCTGCACGCCAGTGGTAGTCCTGCCTTGCTTGGGGTGAAACGATTATAAAAAATACTTAACCCGAGAACACTAACCCTGGATGCCTGTGGAACTGGCTTCTATATTCCTGCTTTCCTGACGGCTACAACAGCCAGGAATTTAAATTCAATGTCAATACCCATCACTTAACCACTTGACTCTAGTTCTTTCTACACCACCCTGTATATCTTTTCCTTTCTCTCCACCTTTACAACTATCATCACACCTGTATTCCCATCCTTAACTGGTTTGTCTTTCTATTTACTTTCCTCCTATCTATTTTTTTTTACTCTTATGTAGCCCCCTGCACATCAGTGGCGTTACCGCTCGGGGTAATACGATTAAAAAGAAATAGTAACCAGCGCAGATGACGCCATTTTAATTACAATTTAATTACAATTTTCAGTACTTGATTTTCTTACCTAAATAATATGCTTTCGAGTTCCTATTAGTGTTAACTCAAAGTGCAAAGTCTGTAGTGCCTGCATGTAAAACACTTTAAATAAAGATTTATATTTAATATTTTTTGATATACCCATGGTTAGTAGTGGTGTAACTTAGTGTTCCAGGGTTAATGGCGAAATAGTAAAATGCAAGTGTTGTTATCACTGGATTTTCAGCATAGCATTCACTCTCACATTCACTGGAGTCGAGCTGTAGACCAGAAATGTATGAGAGACTTTTGCTATAAGTAGAAAACAATTAGACCTATCGCCACAAAATATTAATCTGCATGCCCATAGTACAAACAAAACCAATATCCTTTTTCTTATACAGCAGTAAATGAGGGCCAATCTCCCCACGGATGGGTAGTAAACTGGAAGTATCGGATATGATATTCTACAGAAGAACACTGAAAATCCGTGGATGAAGCGAGTGAGAAACATGGATGTCTTAAAGAAAATGGCAACAGAAAGAACACTTCTACTCAGAATTAGGATAAGAAAGATGAAATTACTTGGGCACGTAATAAGGAGGGAGAGCTTTGAAAACATAGCCCTCACATGGCATACTGAAGGCGATAGGGGAACGCATTTGGCTACTGACCTGATCAGTCAGTCAGTTAAGGGCCATAGGTGAAACACGCTTTAGCGATTATGCTTCGAAATAGACTGACTGGGCAGAAGATTTTCTTACAGTAGGTTGCCATTATTTTCTGCAGTAGACTGGTTGCTAACAAGGCTATAGAACCCAATTTGTCTTGCTATTTAATCTATAGCTGAAGAGAGAAGAGATGGATTCATACTTTTCCTAAGGGTTTTTGTGCGAAAGTAAATGCAACGAATTCAACTGGAATTAGAACTCGGCACTCCGATTTCTCGTTCCGAGCCTATAGCTATTGCACCGCAACGCACATCATAGCTAGAAGGAGAAGTGATAGATTATATTACATTATTATATTAAGTATAATTAGTGGGGGATCTGTTTATTGCTTTATAACAATAAAAAACCGACCCCCCACTTTATGCCCAGTAGACGTTTTAATTATGTTTCCAACTATTATATTCAGTCAGTCAGTTAAGTGCCATGCGTGATACACGCTTTGGGCGATCATGTCTTGAAAGAGACATGACTGACTGGGCAGATTATTATCCCGCAGTAGGTTGCCATTGTTTTCTGCGGTAGACTGGTTGCCAGCCAAGGCTATAGAACCCAATCTGTCCTGCTATTTAACCCATAGCTGGAGAGAAGAGATGGATTCATACTTTTCCCAAGGTTACTTGTGCGAAAGTGAATGCAACGAATTCAACTCGAATTAGAACTCGGCACTCCGTTTTCTCGTTCCGAGCTTATAGCTATTGTACCGCAACGCACATCATATCCAATACGCCACAACGCATAACACTAAAACAATAAGATTGCGAGAATCAATACGAAGAGCCACAAACGATATGCGATTTTGGAGAGCCATGATAGCCCATATATTGAAGGGGTGCGGCGCTTAGGGGAAGAGAGACAGCGAGTAAACTAAAAGCTCGTAGGAATAAATTCGCTGAGCAGAGACAAAGAAGCGTGGTAAAAAAATCAAACGTTGCTTAAAACGTTGCTACAAAGAACAGGTAATCATAGAGAGCCATGATCTCTTTGTGTGAACGAATGGCGGAACGTGTGTTGAAAACTTTAGCGGAAGGAGAAAAACTAACAACCGTTATTTTCAGCATCAAATTGTAGAGCAATATCTCAGCCGTTTCAAGTTACTTCTTCATCCGTAATAATTAAAACTTAACGTACTAGGTCAGCAGTCTTTCCTTTCCTTTGTAAGGATATTGTCGTCCTGTGGTCATCAGCAAAAAGAGCAGCCCAAAATGACAAATACAGGTGGGGAATATTAAAATCAAGCAGGTACAAAAATTAAAAAATCTGGAAAGTGTTCTAACAGGAGACGGAAAGTGCAACTCAGAGAACCAAAGGCGAATCAGCATGGCGAAGGATTCGTTCCAGAAGATGAGTAAAGTAATAAGAGGCAGGAAACCTTCACTAGAAACAATCAAGAGAGTACTAGATTGCTATGTGATGTCAGTTAAAAAAACAAATCAATCAATTATGATGCAGGAAGAGTTGAAACGTCAAAAATATGTTTCTACCAGCGAATACTGAGAATACCAGACCGTGTGAACAATGACAAAGTTTTAAGGAAAACAGGAACTACAAAGAAACGTATACATACAATCAGAAAAGACTTGAAACAACAGAACTGTGATTCTACCGTCAAATAGCGAGAAGGCCACGAACAGTTCATCTATAAAATGAAGCGGTTTTAAGGAAAACAGTAACTACAAAGAAACGTATACTTACAATCAGAAAAGACTTGAAACAACAGAACTGTGATTCTACCGTCAAATACCGAGAAGGCCACGAACAGTTCATCTATAAAATGAAGTGGTTTTAAGGAAAACAGTAACTACAAAGAAACGTATACTTACAATCAGAAAAGACTTGAAACAACAGAACTGTGATTCTACCGTCAAATAGCGAGAAGGCCACGAACAGTTCATCTATAAAATGAAGTGGTTTTAAGGAAAACAGTAACTACAAAGAAACGTATACATACAATCAGAAAAGACTTGAAACAACAGAACTGTGATTCTACCGTCAAATAGCGAGAAGGCCACGAAAAGTTCATCTATAAAATGAAGCGGTTTTAAGGAAAACAGTAACTACAAAGAAACGTATACATACAATCAGAAAAGACTTGAAACAACAGAACTGTGATTCTACCGTCAAATAGCGAGAAGGCCACGAAAAGTTCATCTATAAAATGAAGTGGTTTTAAGGAAAACAGTAACTACAAAGAAACGTATACATACAATCAGAAAAGACTTGAAACAATAGAACTGTGATTCTACCGTCAAATACCGAGAAGGCCACGAAAAGTTCATCTATAAAATGAAGTGGTTTTAAGGAAAACAGTAACTACAAAGAAACGTATACATACAATCAGAAAAGACTTGAAACAATAGAACTGTGATTCTACCGTCAAATACCGAGAAGGCCACGAACAGTTCATCTATAAAATGAAGCGGTTTTAAGGAAAACAGTAACTACAAAGAAACGTATACTTACAATCAGAAAAGACTTGAAACAACAGAACTGTGATTCTACCGTCAAATACCGAGAAGGCCACGAACAGTTCATCTATAAAATGAAGTGGTTTTAAGGAAAACAGTAACTACAAAGAAACGTATACTTACAATCAGAAAAGACTTGAAACAACAGAACTGTGATTCTACCGTCAAATAGCGAGAAGGCCACGAACAGTTCATCTATAAAATGAAGCGGTTTTAAGGAAAACAGTATCTACAAAGAAACGTATACATACAATCAGAAAAGACTTGAAACAACAGAACTGTGATTCTACCGTCAAATACCGAGAAGGCCACGAACAGTTCATCTATAAATTGAAGCGGTTTTAAGGAAAATAGTAACTACAAAGAAACGTATTCTTACAATCAGAAAAGACTTGAAACATCAGAACTGTGATTCTACCGTCAAATTGCGAGAAGGCCACGAACAGTTCATCTATAAAACGAAGCGGTTTTAAGGAAAACAGTAACTACAAAGAAACGTATTCTTACAATCAGAAAAGACTTGAAACATCAGAACTGTGATTCTACCGTCAAATTGCGAGAAGGCCACGAACAGTTCATCTATAAAACGAAGCGGTTTTAAGGAAAACAGTAACTACAAAGAAACGTATACTTACAATCAGAAAAGACTTGAAACAACAGAACTGTGATTCTACCGTCAAATAGCGAGAAGGCCACGAACAGTTCATCTACAAAATGAAGCGGTTTTAAGGAAAACAGTAACTACAAAGAAACGTACCTTATTTTTCGGCTTAAGAGACTCACTTTTTGTTTCCTTAAAATACTCTGAAAAATACGTGTGCGTTTTCCAAGACGAATGTATCACTTATCACCTTGGTTACCACCATGAAATAGACGGCAGAGAGGATCATTTATTGTTCATGACTGACAGTAGTGATGACTCTGCAGATGATAGCTTAGAGCTTTTATATGAATCCAGCAGTGACGAGTTTAGGGATTTGGGGATGGATAAAATTTCGTTGATTGTTTTAAATTGTTATATGCATATTTCTAAAAATTTTAAATTCATTTTTATGAAAATAAAACCACATTTGGACAATAAAAATATATAGTATATTTACTAACCTACAAGTAGTATGTTATTCAGTCAGTTAAGTGCCATACGTGAAACACGCTTGGGCGATCATGTCTTGAAAGAGACATGACTGACTGGGCAGAAGATTATCCCGCAGTAGATTGCCATTGCTTTCTGCGGTAGACTGGTTGCCGACCAAGGCTATAGAAACCAATCTGTCATGTTATTTAACCCATAACTGGAGGTAAGAGACGGATTAATACCTTTCCCAATGGTATTTGCGCGTAAGTGAATGCAATGAATTCTGCTGAAATTCGAACTCGGCTCCCCGATTTCTCGTTGCGAGCCGATGTCCACTGTACCACAGCGCACACATGTTATTACCAAACAAAAGAAACCGGACGGTTGATTAATACAAACAATACGTGGCGCTAGTATGTGAGGGGCCCATAGTGAATGTGTTGTTTCATGAAAATGACTTTTTATTTAGAACTTTCTTTCCAATATTAAGGGGCGTCTTCGCAGCGTCTTGTAAGCTGAAAAATACGATACTTACAATCAGAAAGAGACTTGAACAGACAAAGGTGTGGTTCTACCGGCGATTGCTGAGATTATCACGAACAGATTATGTGATCGATGAGAAAGCTTTAGGAAAAATAGTAGCTCTAACGAAACGTATATCTAGAATCAGAAAGAGACTTGAATCGACAGAGATGTGGTTCCACCAGTATATACTGAGAATAACTCGGACAGATCATGTGAACAATGAGAAAGTTTAAAGAAAGATAGTAATTACAATGAAACGTATACTTACAATTCGGCGTTAAGGCAACAGAAATAGCAATTAACCTACTTGAGATCCTTTACTGATTGAAGAGAAGAACAAGAATCACGAAAACAAATTTTATTTCAGTCGCAAAAACAGGAAAGTGTGAGTTTGAGTTTTGTTTAACGGCATATCAACCTCTGTGGTTTATTTAATGCGAAAAAAGGTGTGATTTTAAGTTTTTTTTAAATGTTCGGCTATAGTGAGAAGGTTTATTTAATCAGATTTTAATGAAATGTTTTTGTTTTTATTCTTTTTTATTTTAGAAAACTGAAAATGTCTTTTAGTTTTTTATTCAAAAATGTTTTGCTGAGAATAATTTTTCCCCTCAAAAATGAGTCATAGTAATATTTTTATTTTCAAAAATGTATTGTTAGTAATATTTTTCCTTCAAAAATTTGTATTTTTCAATAAAAATTTATTTTTATGTATATATATTTTTTATAAAAGTGTATTTTTATACTTCCATAGTGTTTTGACCCCAGTTAACAATTTATCTATAGCTGGGACCCTAACAGGTGCTACCACTCCGGGTCAGGGTGGACCTGAGAACAACAGCAATTAAGAGGTGGTTCTATGCTCCTCACAAACTCCCAGTTGCTGCCGCATGCAGTTTACCGTCATAACCAGGACCCCAAAAACTGGAAACTGTGGAGAGCCATGATCACTTATCTCTTTTACAATAAGTTTGTAACTCTGGGTCTATAGTGAGATAGTCATTATCGCATGTCTAACATCAAAAATGAATTTGTCCTGATAATTTCATTTATATCTTCGAGTTTCAAGTTACTTTTCTCTAGTTTGTGGCGCCTAAAACGCAAGAATCTCAACTCAGCCTTCCACCTTTTCTTTTACTAATTTAATTAAGAATGAGTGATGAGCCAACGTCGTTTTCGGCTTAGATTAGATGTCTCAAATATCAAGGATCAATAGTGGTTTAGATGAACCATCATTTGAAACAAAGGTAAGTGACAACATGTCATTCGTCGATCTCTCAGCGTTCGTTCACGCTGCGGGTAGTGTTTCCTGAACAGTGGGTTCATGACGACCGTGTAGCCTTTTCGACCCGGTCGGAGTCCTTCGACGACGTCGTTCGCAGTTTATTTTAAACCATCAGCAAAAACTCACGCCATTGGTTCGGCGACGACAACATATTCCCCGTTTAAATATTGTGATAAACAAATATGGAAAATGTGACAAACAAATTGAGCAAACAATTAAAAACCAAATATAAACAAAAGAAAAACAAACGAACTGGACTAAAGATATATCCAGAAAAGGATTAGCCAAGAAAGGATTTAATAAAAAGCGCCGATGACAATCAAGAGAAAGTAGAAAACATTAAAAATATGATAAAAATATAACCAAAAATTGAGAGAGAGAGAGAGAGAGAGAGAGAGAGAGAGAGAGAGAGAGAGAGAGACAAATACAGAAAGACAAAAATATTTAAAAATGATAGAAAACGATGAATATTAAAATATAAGATATTAAATCAATAAAAAATCAAACAGAAAAACTAACAATACAAATAGGCAGTATAATTGAGATGCGTTGTGGTGCAGTGGATATCGACTCGGAACGAAAAATCGGGTGGGCCGAGTTCGAATTCCAGTTGAAATTGTTGCATTCACTTGCGCACAAAGGTATTAATCCGTCTCTTCCCTCCACAAGACAATTTTTTGTATATCTCTTAAGCTGGGGTTTCCAGGGATTCTTTCAATGTGTTGTTTTGTTCCATTTTTTATCATTCCAAGTGCACCTACTATCACTGGCACGACTCTTGTTTTCAATTTTCACATTATTTCTATTTAAATTTCCAGGTCTTTATATTTTGACAGTTTTTCAAATTCCTTGGTTGGTATGTTACAATCCGCTGGACAAGCCATATTAATTAATAGACAATTTTTTTTCGTTCTGGTTTTTAACAATAATAATAATAATAATTATTGTTATTATCATTATTATTAGTACTATTATTATTCATCTACTATAACTGTTGTTTCACTCCAATAATATCTGCTCGATTTCCCTCGAGATTAACAGAAATAAGGCTCTTCAATCATCTTACACTTGTTTCACTATTCCAGCTGTTATTATCAAGTCATCCCATAAGTAATAAATATCTCAAATTCATGTTTAATTAGAGTTTATTCCTTAATGCAAATGCTACATTGATCAATAAACTCCTTCCTACGATTCATCAGCCTCATAATGAGACAAAGGGGAAAAGATATAAACGACGCATTTCGTCGAACGTCTGTTGCTTTCAGCTTCTTCAGGTCAGAAAAAAGCGATAACAAAAAAAAAAAAAAATAAAAATAAAAACAAAAAATAAAAACAAAAAAAAACCCCCAAAAAACAAAACAAAATAAGAAAAAGGAAAAAACAACTCTAGTGTATAAATATATTTGTATATATATATATATATATATATATAGTCATCCGCAGGCAAATCTGTTTCACTGTATTACAGCTCATTAGCACGGTTAGATATCCAATTGCTTTTAACCCAGTATATATATATATATATATATATATATATATATATATATATGTAAACTTATCGCCATACTCGTTTCGATAAATCCTCCGAGTACATACGCGGAAGGAAAAAATGGTAATAAAAAAAGAAAGAGCTAAGCACTTGAACATCAGTCTAAGTACGTAGCCCAAAGAAAAAAAAACCCGAGACCAGTAACCTAAAACAAAAAGCGCTCAATACACAAGTAGAGCAAACAAAGTAAGTAACTAACCAAAAGAGCCAACGAACCTAGATAGTTACTTACTATATATACATTATATATATATATATATATATATATTATTTATATATATATATATATATATATAATAACTAAATAGACTCTGTAAATATGTAGGCCGTAAATTTATACTAAAATAAACCTCCCCAAAAAACCATTAACAAATAGAACCTAATTCCGGTGCACTAAGACGTCGGATAAATGGGGAGAAAAAAAAAGAAACCCGCGGAACAAGAACAAAACATTCAATACTCCGCAGTAAAGAAAAAACCCCAAACGGAACTAACCACAAGAAAAAGTGCTCGAGCCTTTGCCCTGACGATCCGTAGTGTGAAACCGCGGTAGGTTTTGGCTCACTCTAGATTTTTGTGTATATATATATATATATATATATATATATATATATATATATATATATATATATATACAGTACTGTGCAAAAATATTAGGACAAGAATTATTCTATCTTTTATGAGGTATATTGACAGAAAATTAACAATTTTATTAAAGTAATTTGATTTGATTTACTCAACAAATGCTTTAACAAGAAAAAATACTTGTTACAAAATAAATTTAATATTTAGTATAATAACCTTTTGCTTTGATCACAGCCTTCATTCTGTCAGGCATTGACATCACATGCTTCTTTAATGTATCTAATGGTATCTCCTGCCAAGCAGCTTGTATTTGTTCCCAAAGTGTGTCTTGCGAAGTAACATTAGATTTATCAATTTTCTAATCCAAAATATCCCATAGATGTTCAATAGAGTGCTCTCAAAATAACTTGTTTAATAGAAAATAGGAAAAATGAAATATAACTTCTTTTTAATACATTTCTTTTACACCTAATTTTAAATAATCAATATTTATTAGCAATTTACTTGGCTTTTTACCCTGTGTTTAAATTTCAGGGAGTTTTTTTAGGAAAACACCCCTGTCCTAATACTTTTGCGTAGTAGCGGTAGTGTGCAAAAGTGTTAGGATAGAGGTGATTTTAAACTTTATTTTGATGCTTCATAAAAGATAAAATAGTTCTTGTCCTAATACTTTTGCACAGTACTGTATATACATTTAATATGGAGAGTTTTTTTTCACTTAACTTCGAAGTCAGCATGACTGAAACGGTAATCCACAATTTGTAAATTTGTGGATTACCACAGATCCTGTTGCCAGACATAGAGATTTCCAGCAGCCACCCGCTCAACTCAAGTCAGTACCACCTCAAGCTATTTGATGAAGACTTCACTGATGACTCTGAGGTCCTGTGGAAGGATGAATGGAGGCATAACGTCGTCATCACTAGTGATCATTCCAAACACCATGATGTCGTCTGGATATATCATTCAACTTCTTCCGAATCCTCTAAAGTCATCAAATTGGCACCCAAACACCCTGAAATGTGCGTATTGCAGCTTCCAGTGCCAATATTAAACAGTACAGCATGCCAGTTCAAAATTTCTGGTGGAGTGAATTGCATCATGAAGGTCTTTTTCTCAAAGACTGTGCTCAACATATCCTACTATACTGCGCAGTCGATCAAGAGAAAAAAATGGTG
Source organism: Ascarosepion bandense (assembly GCA_037127315.1). Classification (NCBI taxonomy): domain Eukaryota; kingdom Metazoa; phylum Mollusca; class Cephalopoda; order Sepiida; family Sepiidae; genus Ascarosepion; species Ascarosepion bandense. Next base: position 4,857,815 of record JBBBDQ010000871.1, on the reverse strand, counting down.
GTAATTCACATTGAACTTCACACCGTTCATTCAGTAATGAATTAGAACGCTCTAACTACTGGCGTATGGTATATCACAAGCTAAAGGTCTGCTTCCTTCTGACGTCAATTCGGTCGGGTTTCAATTCTGGCTAAAAAGCAATCGGATGTCTAACCGTAATGATGATTTGTGATTGTGATACACCTAAACAGATCTGTCTGCGGATTACTATAGATATATGTATGTTATATATATATATATATATATATATATATATATATATATACAAATGAATAAGGAACGAAGAAAATATTTGCAAAGTTCAAAACATTAATGTTTAAAACAGTGCTCAATATAAAAATAGAGCAATAAATATTTATTATAAATTATACTTTAGAACACGTACAAGATACAAACTGTAGTTTGTACATGTACTAAAATATAATTTATAATATATATATATATATATATATATATATATATATATATATGTGTGTGTGTGTGTGTGTGTGTGTGTGTGTGTGTGTGTGTGTGCGTGCGTTGTGGTGCAGTGGATATCGGCTTGGAACGAGAAATCGGAGAGCTGAGTTCGAATTCCAGTTGAATTCGTTGCATTCACTTACGCGCAAATACCCTTGGGAAAGGTATTAATCCGTCTCTTACCTCCAGTTATGGGTTAAATAATAGGACACATTGGGTTCTATAGCCTTGGTCGGCAACCAATCTACCACAGAAAGCAATGGCAACCTACTGCGGGATAATTTTCTGCCCAGTCAGTTATGTCTCTTTCGAGACATCATCGTCCAAGCGTGTATCACGTATGGCACTTAACTGACTGATACATATATACATATATCTAGGGACGCTTGGTTGAAAGGTTAGAACGTTCATTTTTTCACCATGAATTCCGTGTTCTAATCTCACCATAGTCGATTTATCACCAACGTGACTTCTTGATGTTATCGGCCAACTATGTCTAAAAAACCATACCACAGGCTGGCCCAAACCTGGTGAGTGACAGTGGATAGATGGCCCCCTTTGAGGAGCCATTAATGACCGATATTTAGTGCGTCCTGGCCTGGTTCACGCTGGATAAAGCGCTCTCATCCAGAAACTTTAACTGAGGTCCTCTCAGCATAAACCATAGGTGGGCTCTGTAGATGTTGAACAAGCAAGCGTCTACAATGGGGATTAGCTAGCCGCTCTTGCATACAGGTATCATCTAACACGATATATATATATATATATATATATATATATATATATATATATATAGTCATTCGCAGACAGTCCTGTTTCACTGTATCACAGCTCATCGATACGGTTAGACATTGCTTTCAGACAGAAGCTACCATAACAAATAACATTAACATAGAATTAAAAAAGTACATAGGCGCCACAGAAACAACATTTAAAGAAAGATATAACAATTACAAATGCTATTCGATACAGAAAAATGCAACCTTATCAAAATACATATCGAGCCAAAAAGAAAATAATATGTGCACTAAAATCAAATGCAATAAAAAGGGCAACCTCCCACAATACCAATAGTAGTATTTGTAAATTATGCTAAGAGAAAAAAACTAATAATAATAACTTTTAAAAATAAAAATAAGCTCTTAAACAAAATAATGGATAAATGTAGGCACATAAATAAATACTAACTTTGGCACTTAAACTCTAATTAAAATAAAACATATAAATAAAATAACTATATCATTAACTCACATACAAATAAACAAACGAAATAAATAAAATATAAATCACGATTTGTATTGATTTCACAGGATATTTCATAATAATCAACAAGATAATCCACATCAGCCAATCTATGGACACCTGATGATGACCAGAGGATACTTGGTCGAAACGTTGTGTCTATTATAGCACCTATATCAGCCAAGATAAGAACAAAAGTTCGAAATAATTCCAAGATTATAAACCACAATGTTTTCATAAATACATCTTTCTACAAATAATACTTTATCTCACCAAAACCAAATAGTAAACCCTAAAAAGAAGAATCCCACACAATATTGATAATAAGAATTTTAAGTTATGTTTAGCCGGAAAACTAGTAATAACAAAAAAAAAAAAAAAAAAAAAATTCCACTTTGAAATATTAAAATAGATGGCACTTCTACTGATAACAAATCGACGCATAGCCAAATCCCGGAGAAAAGAAAAAGAAGGTAGATGAAAAAAAAAAAGTAATGAAATAAAGAAAAAAATCGACGACAGATGCCTATGACAGCCAACATCCACTAAAGCAAGAAATATGCGTCTGAGTGTAAACCCACACATATGAAAATTTCGCAGCAATATAAAAAAACAAAAAAATTAGAAAAATTAAGAGTAAATTGCAAAAAACCCTGAAGATCGAACGGGAAAATAATCCACCTACGAAAGTCTGGAGATGGCAACAATCTCAACAAAATATGACCATCTTTTACTCATATTAATTCTTTTAATGTCCTATCTTTGATATTGAGCACTTTATTACAAAGTTTGCTTGTCCTAAATGCTTTTCTATCAGTATTCCACTATCAGCAATGTTGGTTTCACACAATCGTAAAAATCATTAATACACACACACACACACACACACACACACACACACACACACACACACACACATATATATATATATATATATATGTGTGTGTGTCTGTGTGTGTGTGTGTGTGTGTGTGTGTGTGTGTGTGTGTACACAATGTTCACATAGTAGCAATATTGTATAGTTTTTACTTTTACACCTGAGTGTAAACTTTATACCAACGATGAAAATCCCAGGTTTTCAATGTTAAGATTTCTATGATCACACTGTCCTTTCATTTCAAAATCAAGCAAATTCTTATCGATAATATATATATATAAATATATATACTGATTATATATATATATATATATAATCAGTATATTGACTATATATATATATATATATATATATATATATATATATACAGTCAGTAGTCATCCGCAGGTAGATCTGTTTCGCTGTATCACAGCTCATCAGCACGATGTAAACATCCGATTGCTTCTAGCCAGGATTGAAACATGACCGAATTGACATCAGTCGGTGATTCTACCTCTGAGCTATGGGCGCTCGGTAGCGTGTAATATACAATGTAAACACACGCCAGTAGTCGAGAGTGTTCAAATTCATTACTGAATGAACGATGCGTAGATGCGTGAGTAGCTACTTTTTTATTCAAAGTCTACCATTCCTCCATAGTGCTCAATCGAGGTGTAAGAGAGTATGACTGTGCTCCTATGTGAGTATCTTTGTCTGTTAGGGCTGCTAGTTAATCAATATTGTAGACGCCTACTCAGGCATTGATGTAACAAAGCCTACTTGTGGTTTAGATCGCAACTATTCTGAGTGAGCCTTCGTTAGAGTTTCTGGTAGAAAGTTCATCAATATTTTTGATTAACACCAGGACGCTCAAAACCTTAGTCACGCTGACTAGTCACTTCGTGCTAGCACAACTATCGACGGACAATTCTTCTTCTTCTTCTTCTTCTTCTTCTTCTTCTTCTTCTTCTTCTATCTGCCATGTCTTTTCAGGATACAGGCGATCATCACCCTCTACGTTTCTCTATCCCTGGTGGCACTTGGCACGCTTTCTCCTGTTATCTAACTCAAACCCCACTCTGCTGTTCACTTGTTCAGGACGGTCAAGTACGTTACCCGCAGTTTTCCCCTGTATCTCTTTACCTCTATCTAACCTGTGAGTATCAGATTCTCTAAGCCCTCCTTCTTATTACATGTCCTAGGGACTTTAGCCGTCTTTTCCTGATGCTCAGTATTAATTTCCTTTTCGTTTCCATCATTTTCTACTTTCGAAAACATCATCATTGCTTACGTACTAGATCCATGATATCTGCCCCACCTTTCTGTAGAATCACATTTCGGTTGCTTCAAGTTTTCCTTCATCTTTGATGAGATTGTCCAGCATTCACTGCCATATTGAAGAACACACATGACAGTACTCTTGTTGTATATCGACAAACAACTAACACGCATATATATAAAAATATAAGTTATATTTTTATTAATGACAATGAACCGTGTAGCATAGGGGACAGAGAATTGAGAGAGCGCGCCTCTAATGGGTTGACGGGAGTGTCGTCGTATCTGTTGTGTGTCTCTCTCTCTACTGCTACTCTGGTCTGGCGAATCCGTGCGCCGAGGTCTTTTTATAATCTCCAGAACCGGGACTTTTTCTTCCGGTTTTGCCTCGCCCACGCACGCCCACGTAATTCTCAGAGACACCTGTTCTGTTTGCCTCTGTAGCCATTTCCGCTACTGCCGGAAATAAGGTCAAACAAACATCCGTTCCTTTCAACGACCGGAAACACCCCCGCTTGCATCAGCCTTCCTCGGGTGGGGCCAGATTGTTATATTACATTCCTCGCCCTCCCATTTTCCAAAATGTTCACCTAAGAACATTTTAAGCGCAACACCCTCACACTCCTCCCCATGCCACACAAGCCCGACAATTGTATAAAATATGTGCACGCCAAAACAACAAAACATGTGCATGCCGAAACAAAAAAACAACAAAAAAAATATATAGGGGAGCCTACATCGGCAACCCAACAATGTTCGTGTCCATCTTGAAAATTGTTCTACCAGCTCGATGTTTCATTGTTCTTTTTTTTCTCCCCCCTTTTTTTTAATATCCATTTTCACAGAATTGGGCAAAGTTCTTAAAAATGTTCATTTTCTTTCTCGACTCTGTCCATAAGCGTAGACGCCTCGATGCATAACCACATGATTATAGGCGGTAACCGCGCCCCAGTTTCTAAACTGACATCGAGTAAATGACCTTTGACCAACACCATGCGTGTTTCTGCTCGAGTTTATTGTTACACATGTAACTTCATTTAATTTAATTTAATTTCAAACATACTATGTTTGAACACAGAAAAATGGCTATTATCTGCAGTACATATCATTCATAGTCTGACCGAGAAATGTTCAATAGAAAATGAAGAAAATTACCCTGATTCCAACGTTAATCCGCATGCAATTTACTCGTGGAGGATTAGAGGTTTCATCTATATTAATTTAGTCTAAAACAATGGACCCGTGACTCGTAGTTCCTTAGTTTGTACAATGTTTTCTATTCCTTGAACTACTTCCTCTGGATTCGAAACCAAGCATATCTGATTTGTTGACATCTCTCTGTTTAACGCAGAGACATTTGAGTGTTGAACACCCGTTGACCCCGGAGTACTATTCACAACGGATAACTCCCTTTCCTTTCCCGAAGCACTGTTGCTTCTTTCACACTTAAAAATCCGCATCCTAGCTATTATTCCAAGGATTATCATAACGCCGACTATGCCAGCAATGACTCCTATCGTCAACTTCTTCGGGAGTTCTTCATATCCTTCACTAAATCTTTCCATATCTATCTGTTCCAAGGTATTTACTAGTTTTCAGAAATTAATATATCTTCAAAAGATATTTCCCAAGTCACATAAATGAAAATTCACAGAGGATGTTGAATTGATGGGAACCTGCACAAAAGCATAATTCACAAACATAGAAATGTAAATCATTTTGTAGTGTACAGTCATTGAAAAGAAATCAAAAAAAAAAAAAAAAAGAAAACCTAACACTGCACAACCCAACGAAAACATTGTTATCAACAAGTTAATCCAATTATCCACTTTAAAGAGTAGAAGAAACTTCCTTTACATGATTTTACATTTCACTTACTCAATAAAAGTAAGATTAATTAAGCAACATACCAGTAAACTCACTTCACATATATGGTAAAATATTAACAAAAAAAATAAATCATTAACTCAGATGGTTTATACTTACAGATAGGTAAATATTTATTCCTCCCGTCAACCCCCTATGCGCTCTCCGCTAGGCGTACTACTCTCTACATGTAGTCCTGCACCCCCTCCGTTCTACCCTTAATGTGTTCGACACCGAACAATCCATATTTCTCAACTCTAGGGCCAGATTGGCAAAAGCACGCTGTTCCATTTTTTTTCTAACTAGACTTATAAACACGAGCAGAAAACACACACACTATCAAATCAAAGAGTCACCTACCTTGGCTGATGTCTATAGTCGTGCGGCTGCTATATATTTTCGTCTTCTTTTTTTCTTTCTATCTGGTAGTTTTAAGTCCGTTGAATTTTCAATCGTCGCATCTAACTGTTTTGTTGTCTCAAAACAGCAAGTCACTTAGGCACCAATTTGAACGTCTGTTACTGAGCCGGTTATATATCGCCAAACACCACATATATATATAAAAATATAAGTTATATTTTTATTAATGACAATGAACCGTGTAGCATAGGGGACAGAGAATTGAGAGTGCGCGCCTCTAATGGGTTGACGGGAGTGTCGTCGTATCTGTTGTGTCTCTCTCTCTCTACTGCTACTCTGGTCTGGCGAATCCGTGCGCCGAGGTCTTTTTATAATCTCCAGAACCGGGACTTTTTCTTCCGGTTTTGCCTCGCCCACGCACGCCCACGTAATTCTCAGAGACACCTGTTCTGTTTGCCTCTGTAGCCATTTCCGCTACTGCCGGAAATAAGGTCAAACAAACATCCGTTCCTTTCAACGACCGGAAACACCCCCGCTTGCATCAGCCTTCCTCGGGTGGGGCCAGATTGTTATATTACACTCTCTTTCTTATTTCTAGCGAAATTTTCCCGTCCCACAATACTCTATTCAGCTTCTGGAATGTGTCCTTCGTTATGCCAATTCGAATTCGGAGATCAGTGTCCCACATTCCATCATTAATTTTTGTACCTGGTTGATTTGCGCACCCCCCACTTGTTATAAGTATTTCGGGCTTCTCTGTTTGCTGATGACCATTCATTCGGTTTTCTTGTACTTTATTTGTAGTCCTTTCTTTTGACTTTCTTCAGTTACCTTTTTTTAGGAGGTCTTGTAGTTTCATTTCCGGGTCTGTTATAAGCACTGTATCATATGCGTATCTTATGTTATTCAGATTGTGGCCGCCGATGATGAATCCTGCTATAATTTCTAGGGTCCTCAAAATATTCTCGCTGTACAAGTTGAATAGATCCGGTGAAAAGACACATCCTTGTCTTACGCTCCTTTCTATCTTTGTATATCTGCTGAATTCATTTCCTCTCCGTATGTTTTCAATTACTCGAATATTTTTTCCCAAATAAGCCGAAATTGCTGAGCATTTCTATCAAATCTTTGGGCGTACTTTGTAGAATGTCTTTGCATTGTCTAAAACATAAGTAAACATCCTTTTTCATGCGTATTGCCCTTCAAATTCACTTACACGGTTAGGATCAACACTTGCTATTGTTTCTAGCACCTTCCTAAAACATTTGTCCATGTTAAGAAAGCGAATATATATACATATATTGCAATAATTATCCTATTCTCCCAATTAGTCCCAATAATTTTTTTAAAAAATTTGGCCAAGCAGTTACTTCCCTACCATCTACCACTACTAACTCAAGAGTCAAGCCACATACCTCCCACTACTAAAGAGGAAATTACTACTAAATTCTTCTAGCCTAATCTAAATAACACCAATACATTCCAACCCCCTTACTTTACCTAAGATAATCTTTGGGCTTAGAATTTTTCCTCATTCTCTGTTTATAAAGGATCGAAGAATGCATGCCTTAAAATGACATGTTGAAAATGGCTGTTTCCCCACTAAATTTTATCTGAATTTACATATATATATATATATATATATATATATATATATAAACACACACACACACACACACACACACACACATATATATATATATATTTGTGTGTGTGTATATATATATATATATATATATATATTTTAATTCAGATACTTCAATCCAAGGGAAAAAAGCAGGAAGGTAAATTCCAAAAAACCCGATCCTAATTAATATTAAAAATTTATTTTTTTTAGTTACATTCTCCCCTTTTTTTTGCGAACCCAGACGATGTCAATTTTTTCTTTTCTTATTTATTTGATTTTATTCTATCCTTTTCTTTTTCTTTTTCCTTTTCTTTTTCTTTCCCTTTATTTTTATTTTTATTTTATTTTATTTTATTTTATTATTTATTTTTTAATTTCTTTGCAATCTATTTAAAAAGGAAAAGTAGACTAATTTTTCTCCAGTTTCTGAAAGGTTTTTTTCTGTTGCTGAGGTGATGTGTCGCTCCCCGTGGGGATCGTCATATCGAAATGGCCATTCAACATCTTTGAATTAATCCTTTTTTAATATATATATATATATATATATATATATATTATTCTCCATCGAAATAATTTTTCGTATTAAAGTATCTTTTTTGTCTAATGGTAACGCGAAGTAATCTTTGGTTCTAATATAGTCTTACAGTTTTAGTTACTTGAAACTACTTTAATTTTCTTCCATGTGTTGTTTTGTTTTTTAGTTTGTTTTTCTTTCGTTTATTATAATATTTCTCTTTCATATATAATTTTTTGCAATTGCTTCTAGCCTAAATAATCTAGTGAATCTGTAAGGCATCTTCTGAGTTTAACTAAGTTAAAATTAGCAAATTTACTTTCTCTAACTTTAAAAATCTTTTTTCAGCTAGAGTAGATAGATTCTATTATCCCCCGGTTCTCCTCCCCATTCTGTTTAGGAAGAAGTTCCCGGTTTCTTTCCACTTCTCAGATCTTAATAGTGGTGCTGTCGTATTTTTTTAATGCGTGTGAATGGTGGCAATGTCTCTTCGTACTGAGGGTACCGGGTTAGCATTTTTCTGGTTGCTGCTTTCGACTAGTAGTTAGGAACCCGAACTCTTGAGAGGCCGCTTTGGTTAACAGTTGAATAAAATCGCGGTTTCTTGTAGTGCTATGTCGCGCATGGATGGGTGTTTTTGCAAGTGCCCCCGGTGAGCAACCCAGGGGCCACATTATGCTGCAGTCTGCGCCAGTTTTCTTCCCACACATGTTGCATTTGACGACCGACTGATACTTCTACTCTAGGCCACTCCTTCTCAAAAATCCTTAATCATGACAACACACAACCAAAAATATAAAACTAAACCAACTAAACAAAAAACACCTGACTCCCGACATCTCGTTCTCGAACGTCCGTGGTATCCACACCAGCTTTTGCAGCGTGGAGTCTTTCCTCCACGAAAACTCATTCGACAACCTTGCTCTACGTGAAACCAGCCTTAACCCTTCAATACATTGCACTGATTTCTATTTCCTTGGTTACCTTCCCCTCTTTAGGAAGGACTGCAAGGTTCATGTGCATGTCCTTTGCGTTTCTGTCAGAGAACACCTCCCTCTAGCTAGGGTGATTTCTCTTGAAGCTTAAAACCATTCTTACATGTGTCTCTATCTTCTAAGCTTAGTTATCTATCTTTTATTTCTCTATCGCTCCCCCTCCTCTCCTGACTGTTCCGTGCTAGAGAGCATCTTGGACAATAGAGACAAATTCATTTCCTCTTATTCGTTTACTAATATATTTGTATTCAAGGAATTTAATGCCCACAGTGCTCAGTAGACAACTCCGTCACAGGTCTTTCTGGAGTCCATTCTGGAGTCCATCTTCTTCTATGTGCCTTGTCCTTTCAGGACGTAAGCGATCATGGCCTTCCATGTCTCCCAAAAGTATTTGTACGTATTTGAATGAAACGAACACAACTGGATTTCGAACTCGGTTTTCCTGTTTTCCATTCAGAGTCTTAATGCGTGACACAGAAATACGAAGGCGCACAAGAATAAAGACATATACCTTTCAGGCATAAACTTTTCATCTTCTTCTATGTGCTTTGTCCTTTCAGGACGTAGGCGATCATGGCCTTCCACGTCTTCCTGTCCCTGGTGGCTCTTAGCACGCTTTCTCTTGTAACATCTGGCAGCCTCCATTTTGTCATCCACCTGCTCAGGACCTATTCGCTGTTTTCCTCTGTCTCTTGTTCCCTCTATCTGACCTGTTAGTATCAGGTTTTCCAAGCCCTCCTTCCTCATTGCATGTCCCAGAAACTTTAGTTGTCTCTTCCTGATACTCAATATTAATTCCCTTTTCATTTCCGTTCTTTCCAACACCTTATCATTGCTCACATGCTCGGTCCATTATATCCGCAGCATCCTTCTGTAGAACCACATTTCATTTCAAGTTTTTCCTTCATCTCTGAGGATATTGTCTAGCATTCACTGCCATATTGAAGAACTGACATTACATAGCAATCCAGTACTCTCTTCTTTGTTTCTAGTGAAAGTTTTCTATCTAAATACTTTACTCAGCTTCTGGAAGGCATCCTTCGCCATGCCAATTCACCTTTGGATCTCTGTGTCACACCTTCCGTCCGTCTTCAGCTGGAGTCCATACCATGATCTTTTCAATCACTAAATCCTACACGAAATTTGTACATTTCTCCAAGAGTTTTTCCAATAACACTAATAAACTCTGCTCACTGCTAGATCTTTGTTACACTTCTATCCCTGACTCCTGCCATGTCATGCAGCTCTGCCCTCTTGGCAACTCTGATCATGCCGTGGTTTCCGTTAATATTGCCTTCCACTCCTCCTTCTTTTAGGAACCTCCTAATAGCAGAATATTTTACTTCTATCAAAGAGCGAATTGGGATGCTTGCCACGACTTCTTTTGTGATGACTCTTTGAACAGGTTTTAGTCTCCCTGTTGAAGACGGTGCCTCCAAGGTCTCCTCTTGGGTGAAAGTCGGCATCGATGCCTTCATCCCATCCAGAAAGTTCCGAATTAAGCCTCATTTTTCTCCTTGGTTCTCTCCTGCTTACTCGGTTACTATTGTCCACAGGAACCACTTTTTCTGGCTTTATCAGAGTGTTGTGTCTGACAATAACCGGCGCCATTTTGTCGCTGTTCGCAATGAATGCAAGCGAGTTTTAAATGATGCTAAGCTATTGTTTGCTCATAGAATGAAGCAGCGTATAGAATTTCGCAAGTTTGACTCTATATCCTCAGCGGACATCGCCGAGTGCATTGCTTGCAAATTCTCTAACAACTCCCCGCTTGACTCATCAGGAGGATCTACACCAGATTTCTCTCCTAGAACTGAGGCCTAACTGTATGATATATAAATAACACCTCTCCATTATTTCTGAGATTGACTTCCATAAATCAAGCGGATGTGACTTTATTCCCGTTATCGACCTTAAGAAATGTGCTACTGAACCCTCACCTTTCCTCTCCAAACTCTATAACTATTGCCTTGCTGATTCTTGCTTCTCTGCTTGTTGGAAGTCCTCCTCTAAAGTTCATATCTTTAATAACTCTGGAAAGCCCAACCGCCGGCTCGCCCTTTTAACTATCGACTTATCAGCCTCTTACCGCTTTTTCGCAAAAATGTTCGAGGATATCATCAATGCTGACATGGTTCAGCATCTCACATCCAACAAATTATTTTCTGATAAGTAGTAAAACATTCACTTCGTCAGTTCGACTGCTGATGCCATAGCAAAGTCCGTGCTGTTGTCCTACATATCTTGAAAGCATTTGATAGGATTTCACAAAAGCTACAGAGTTACGGTTAACTGGAAGACTGTTCGATTTGATCCAATCGTTCCTTTCAAATCGTAAAATAGCGGTCGTTCTAAACGGACATACTTCTAAATCCTTTTATGTAAATTCAGGTGTTCCTCAAAGCTCTACGCTCTTTCTTATATATATATCAATGACCTTCCTGAACTATGCTGATGACACCACCAACTATTCCCGTCTCAATAAGAAATCTGCCTGGGCTGATAAAATAGATCTCGCTTCTGTTCTTGGAAAATTCCTCCAATTTGTGATGGCTTAGGTTAAGAAATGGCTCGTAAATATTAAAGCTTCCAAAAAACAAATTTCCTACTTTTTTAACCAGAGAAAATCTTGTATCTTCCATTAATATAGATCACACTAGTTTCCTCGAGAGCAATGCTCTGAGCTTCCTTGGCTTCACTCTTTCAGCCGACCTCAAGTGGAATGAATACATTAAATCAATAGCTAAATCCACTGCTAAGAAGGTTGGGTCTCTCAGAAATTATAATTAAGTGTAACAATGCCATAAAATCCCTATAAAGGTCATACAAGCATGGATGAAAACGTTATAATTTCTTCTAATTTTGAAAATTGTGGCTTCAAAGAATCCTCGTGACCTGAGTGTTAAAAAAAAACCATTACGTGAGCGTACTTAAAAAATGTTTTTGCAAATCGCCTGAAGACGCCACATGGTAGAAACCTAGGTCGCGCCATAACTCGTTTACAAATGAAAGATATTAAAAGTTCTACAATATGAGTGTATTAAACACTTTTTATTATGACCAAAAACTAAGTAATTATAATCAGTATATATATATATATATATATATATATATATATATATATATATATATACCCCAAGCGAATAAAGTTTTAACAAGGTGCAAAATATTAATTTAAGACAGTGCTCAGTATAGAAATAGAGCTATGAATATTTATTGTAAGTTATAGTTTAGAACATGTACAAATTATAATTTACTACAAGAGTGTACATTCTGTTTCGACATCGAAAAAACTATCTTATCAGGTAGTTAAAAATGATGGTACCATCATTATTAACTACCTGATGCGACATTGTTTTTTCGATGTCGAAACAAAATGTACGCTTTTGTAGTAAATTATAATTTGTACATGTTCTAAACTATAACTTATACGCTCTCACACCCTGATTGAGCACTCTGGAAGAATGGTAGACTTTGGAAAACAGTAGCTACTCTGGCATGTACGCATCGGTCATTCCGTAATGAATTAAAGCACTCTGGATATTGGGCGTGTATAATGATAATGTATAAGCTAAAAAGTCTGCCTTCTTCTACCTAGCGCCCATAGCCCAAAGGTAGAATCGCCGACTGACGCCAATTCGGTCGGGTTTCAATCCTGCCGAGAAGCAATCGGAGTCTAACCGTACTGATGAGCTGTGATACAGCGAAACAGAACTGTCAGCGGATGACTATATATATATATATATATATATATATACACAATTAATATGAAGAGTTTTTTTTTTCACTTAACTTCGAAGTCAGCATGACTGAAACAGTAATCCACAATTAAGTAAAAATCCTCTCCCTATTAATTCTATTAGCGGTCTATATTGATATCAAGAGTTTATGATAAAATATCTACTTGGCAAATATGCTTTCCCATCAGTAAACTATTGAAAGATAGCAATTTTGGTACTAAACACCATTACAATACTATATATACATATATACATGTATATATATAGGATACATCTGGTTTAAAATTATATATATATATATATATATATATATATATATATATATATATTAAGGAATATATTTTACGCCTAAAAAGACATGTTGACCAACAAATGACTGGAGGTTATCGTGTTTCATGCAAACAGATTTTTGCAAGTAAATGACTTATCTTCTGACTTCAAGCTTCGTAGATACACCGTTGCACGTCTTAGAAGATATGAATTAAATTCATTAACAGATATCGGTTAATGAGTTCAATAGATTGATCTAATCATGACTGGACTTAAAGACAGGAACCATTTTATGCAAACTTGTGGCTTATGAATCGATCATGTACCGAAAATTCTCAGTGTAAGGATGAATTAAAAGTTTTAAATATTTTTCATTCGATAATCAAAGGTGAGAGGTTGCAATGACAAAAGAAAACCGAAAGCAAGAGAAAATAGAAACAAGATAGATAGATAGATAGATAGATAGATAGATAGATAGATAGATAGATAGATATGAACAAACTGTGATAGATAGATAGATAGATAGATAGATAGATAGATAGATAGATTAATGAACAAACTGAGATAGATAGATGAACAGACGGAGGTACATCATATATATATATATATATATATATATATATATATATGAACAGACTGAGGTACATATATAGAAAGATAGGTGTGCAGATTGAGGTACATAGATATACTGATAGATGAACAGACTGAGTTCGATAGATAGATAGATAGATAGGAATAAACTTATATATAATACTTTAATACTGTTCAACCTATACAAGACTCGAGAACCTCTCAGGTTAGAGAGTTAGAGAAAGAAAGAAAGAAAGAAAGAAAGAAAGAAAGAAAGAAAGAAAGAAAAAAGAAAGTGAGAGAATTTAAATAAAAGAAGCGACAAAATGTTTGAAAGGTTTATAAAAAAGTGTTCAAATCGAGTTGGAATATATGAAATACAATTTAAATGAACATTTTCGTGTTTAGAAACAAACTGTGTAGAAAAAATGGTAAACAAAAAAAAAGGGGGGGAAATTAAGAGAGTACGAATAAACGTTTTTATGTGTAACTGTGAAAGAGAGTGGACGAGAAAAGGGGACAGAAAGGGGGAGTAATTTTGAGTCTTTAAAAAGAGAGGTATAAAGTGCGAGGAAGAAGAGAGAAAAAGAGTTTTTAAAAGAAATAGAGAACGAAGAGAATGAACTCCTATAGAAACTGAGGCAGATAGATAGATAGATAGATAGATAGATAGATAGATAGATAGATAGATAGATAGATAAAGAGAGAGGGAAAGAGAGAATGAAGGTAGGAAAAGATATAGAAATTGACATAGTAATTATGAAAAACAGATTAAAGTATCAAAAGACTAAGATGCATAAAAGCACCGAGAGAAAAAAAAGGAAGAGAACGAGAGAGAATGAGTGAATGAGTAAGAAAGAGAGAGAGAGAGAGAGAGAGAGAGAGAGAGAGAGAGAGAGAGAGAGAGGAGAGAGCAATAAAAAGTAGAGATATGGAAAGAGAAGCTAGGCACTGTTCACAATTTATAGTTTCTGTCCGTGATGTCCGCCGCATCATTTATAAATATTATTGATAAAATGGGGCCGCAGCATGGCGTCTGAAACGCGGACTGGGCCTAAAAGTTTCCATTTAGCGCCCCCTGCTGTCGTGGAGCGTGAGACTCGGCCGACTTCCTAATTTGGCCAGCGGTCTAGGTACACGCCATTCAATTTCTGAACCCCCTCCTCCATCAACCGACCCTAACTCGACGACACCACCTTACTCCAAACATTCTCCCCATCCCCAAATCACCCCTCCGCTCCCCACCACTTCAAATCCTCCTCTTCGTTTTTACCGACTTCATTAATCCGAAGAAAATGGTATTTGATCGAACCGGTCGCTCAATTCTCGGTCACATTATCAACATCTTTTTAATATCAATCATCCCAGTTGCTGTCTTTCTAGAAAGCAAGAGGACAGACACACTCTACAATCTCCAGCTTCCAACTCGACCACCGTCTCATTCTCTTCTTTCTCCGTCTCAGTATACATTTCTTATCTCCGCTTTTCTTTCTTCTTTTTCACTTTTTTTTCATTACTCTGTTAGTTTTATAAACGTTTCTGCACTTGCTTTCGTTCTTGCAGTGTTTGCAGTGGTTATTCCTAGAAAAAAAAAACTTCGACATTCCGCCTGTTCCGCCAAAAGTTGATTTAGTGGAGAAAGCAACAGTGTTTATACTTCGCGGTATTTTGTTATGACTTGCAATTATAAACCAAATAATGCTGCCGACAGTCACCAACTTTGACCTCTGTTTCTGAAACTGTTGGTCCATTTGTCAAAATCGGCAGACGAGGAAGCAGTATCTTGAAATACGCGATTATTTGTTAAACTTAAGTTAGTTTTGGTACAAAACCAGCAAGCAGAGGGCACCCAATGACTATCGAAACTACGAGTAATCTCGTAATGCTCAACTTGACCGTTAAAACTTCGTTTATATTGATGACAATTGAAAAGAAAAATTAGAACCCTTTGCTTACCATATCCGTATACCTGAGCCCTTTTAATCTGTCAAAATACCATATTTGATGGGAAAATTTTTTCCATATATTAGACGTCCAGATCCTAGGAGAGCATATTCAATAAATATATCTTTAGTTTATTTAAGTCTGTTTGTGGTGCAGTGGATATCGGCTCGGAACGCGAAATCGGGTAGCCGAGTTCTAATTTCTGCTGAATTCCTTGCAATCACTTACGCACAAATACTCTTGGGAAAGGTATTAATCCCTCTCCTCCTTCCAGTTATGGGTTAAATAACAGGATAGATTGGGTTCTATAGCTTTGGCTGGCAACCAGTGTACCGCAGAAAGTAATGACAACATACTGCGGGATAATCTTCTGCCCAGTCAGTCATGTTTTGAAAGAGACATGATCGCCCAAGCGTGTATCACGTATGTCACTTGATTAGTACACTACAAAAAAACAAAACGAAACACTTTAACTCTGGAAGAAAATATTATTGTACAAACGCACACACATATATTGGAGTAGATAGACTAAACCATGTCTATTGAACAGGTGAAGAGGCTCATCCCTTGTTTCCTGCTTAGGATGCTGTTTCCGGTTTTCTTTTTTCCAATCTTTTCACTCCTTTTCATTTTTTTTTCAATTGGAGTAGATAGACTAAACTATCGCCCGGTTCACACTCCACCCATGTCTATTGAACAGGTGAAGAGGCTCATCCCTTGTTCCCTGCTTAGGATGTGGTTTCCGGTTTTCTCTTCTTCAATCTTGTCACTCTTACGTAGCCCCCTGCACATCAGTAGCGTTACCGCCTTGCTCGGGGTGATATGATTAATATATATATATATATATATATATATATATATATATATATATATATATAGTTAACACTACGGCTGAATATAAAACAAATTAATCTCTTCACTAGTCATTTATCTTTGGTCGACTTGTATGACTGACATTTTTCCCATTTTTTCTACGACCTTAATATTATGTTTGTGCTTTACTAACAATTATTTTCAGATATTTCTTTTGTAGTTTTAATTATATGGGATTATATTGATGCATATTTGGGTATAATGGTCAGCTGGTTCCGACGAACGTCGCCAGTAATTTGTTACGAGAATTTCTTTTACAGAATAATAATAATAATAATAATAATAATAATAATAATAATAATGCAACTCTTCTAATACTTTTCAACACTTTAGTGGTATCCCAAAATTACCATCTTCTAATAATAATAATCGCAATAATATAATAATAATATTAGAATGCTGATAATTTGGGGATACTATTTATTGTTGTAGTTATCATGAGGGCGTTGCGGTCTAATACCACTGAACGTAAAGTCATACACTGAGAAAATCAAAATAAACACAGTATCTAATCGCTTACGTGGATGCGCGTTGTGGTACAGTGGATATCGTCTCGGAACCAGAAATCGAGGAGCCGAGTTCGAATTCTGGTTGAATTCCTTGCATTCGCTTACGTGCAAATACCCTTGAGAAAGGTATTAATTCGTCACTTCTGGGTTAAATAACAGGACAGATTGGGTTCTATAGCCTTGGCTGGCAACCAGTCAGTCATGGCTATTTCGAGACATGGTCGCTCAAGCCTGCATCACGTATAGCACTTAACTGACTGACTGATCTAATCGCTTGAGAAGCTTGCGTTGCTTGACACAGTAAATATTCTGCGAAAGATGATCTCCGTCTGAAGACGTAGGATTCTCTGCAGAACAATCATAACGTAAAACCCTCAAATAAAAACGAAAACTGGGCGAACAAAGAATGTAATAATAATAATAATAATAAGGAACTTTCAAGCAAATATCTAATCTAATCTAAACTTATTTATAAATGGAACTTTGTCTCTGTGTGTGCGTGTGTGTGTGTGTCTCTCTCTCTCTCTGTGTATCCGTTACCTATAGACTCCGAAACGGCTGAACCGATTTTCTTGAAAATTTACACAGTTGTGCTATAAGCGTTTGCGAGTGTTCTTAGCTAGGTTTTGTGTCGAGCTACCCCCCGATAAATATCGAAAATCGATTATCGAAAAAATCGGGTTATAGAAGAAATGGTCTGATTTTAATCAAATTTGATACACCCATAGACAAAGACATAAGAAACGATATTCAGAAGTTTCAAGGTTGCAGTTGTTACAGTAGTGCAGAAAATCGATAATATATATATATATATATATATATATATATATATATATATATATATCGATACCAGGAAATCAAAATTTGACTTACATCCATTCATTTTTCTTTCAGTCTACAATTTCGCTTTAACTGGAAACTTTTTAGTCCTTCGTGCCAACGTCCAAAGAGTCTGAGCTCCAGAACCATGGATTAGTTTTAAAGCTTTCATTACACCCGAGCAACGCCGGGCTATACTACTAGTTATACATAATAATGTGGATCTAGGAACTTTCAGGCAAATATTATATATAATAATGTGAATCCAAAATGCAGGTTCTGTGATAAATACCAAGAAACAATAGACCATTTAATCTCAGGATGTTCTATACTTGCCCCAAATGAATATAAAAATCGTCACGATAGAGTGGGGCAAGTAATTGTATCAATTTTCACAGGATGTCTCATATTTGTAGTCATTGTAAAGTTAAGCTTTGGAAATCACAACTCTCTATGGTGAGACATTTGCATTACATGATAATCCAAATGCCTAACATTGTGCTGCTTGTAATATTTGAAATTCATTGAATATAGACCTCTTTTTACACACACATACACACACACACGCGCGCGCGCGCACACACACACACACCTATATTCTGTCTGTTCTTCATTAGTACAAACTTTTAGGAACACACCCTTTTGCAAATGAGCATCGATTTTATTTAGTTTATTTATGTGCGTTGTGGTGCATTGGATATCGGCTCGGAACGAGAAATCAGGGAGCCGAGTTCGAATTCCAGCTGAATTCATTGCATTCACTTACGCGCAAATACCCTTGGGAAAGGTATTAATCCATCTATTGCTTCTAGTTATGCGTTAAATAACAGGACAGATTGGGTTCTATAGCCTTGGTCGGCAACCAATCTACCACAGAAAGCAATGGCAACTTACTGCGGGATAATTTTCTACCCAGTCAGTTATGTCTCTTTCGAGACATCATCGTCCAAGCGTGTATCACATATGGCACTTAACTGACTGACATGTCTTAATTAAAGGTTTATATTATTTTATCACCAGAAAGAATGTCGTCATCATCATCATCATCATCATCATCATCATCATCATCATCATCATAACTGGGTGTGGTTACTTGCCCATCAGAGCACCTGACCATCTCCCTCCATATATCTAGGATGCGTGCCAATTTCTGTAATCTTCCAGGCTACACAGTGATGTTGTCAGACTATTTTTCTTTTGTTTGCCTCTTCCATTGTTTAAGTTGGTACCCTGAATGATGGTAGTGGAAAGTTTGTTGGCTTCTTTTTTAATCATATCACCCCGAGCAAGGCGGTAACTCCGCTGATGTGCAGGGGGCTACATAAGTGTGAAACGATTGGAAAAAGAGAAAAGAGAAAGCCAGAAACCACATCCTAAACAGGGAACAAGGGATGAGCCTCTACAACTGTTCAATAGACGTGGGTGGAGTGTGAACCAGGCGATAGTTTAGTCTATCTACTCCAATTAAAAAAGAAAAAAGAAAAGAAGAATAGTGAAAAGATTGGAAAAGAGAAAGCCGGAAACCACATCCTAAACAGGGAACAAGGGGCGAGTCTCTACTCCTGTTCAATAGACGTGGGTGGAGTTTGAACCGGGCGATAGTTTGGTCTATGGTGTGGCCATTCCATTTTAACTTATTCTCCTTGATAGCAGTGATGAGGGTCTTCCAACAGGTCTTTTCCATGGTGTCTACCAGTAAGTAATTTCCGATGGTATCTCAAATCTCAAATCAATATGTGATTTACGAATTCCCAAGTCGTCTGCTTGTAAAATCAACATGCCCTAACTGGTAACTTTTACAGATAGTTAGCATTCTTGCTTCGTGAGGCATTTTTATCGACTTATTGAAATACTGTGCCCTCAAATAGATAATACTAAAGAAAAATCTATTTTATTCAATTAGATTTTTATTTTTCGATTTGTTTTGATTCACATGAATATGAGAAGCACACGGCCATATTGTCGCGACTTCCATTTAACTCAATAAGAATAGAATTCGTGAGCAACGCGTTTAGCAACTGCATGTCAATGAATATTGGTATTTATGTCTCTTTTCCCCGTACATGCATTTTTAATCATTATTTACGTACATGAAGACAAATTTAGCGCAAGGTCAAAGGTATGGAATACCTAGTGGGTGTTAAACTTATTTACCCCGATGGCAAACTAAAAATATTATGCATTGCAATACTATAATGTTAACACTTTACATTTTCGTGTGCATGAAATATAATTTTATGTTCGAATGTGTAAATTCAGGCTATTCATAATAAAAGCATATCAGCTACACAGTTTGTGGGAGCAGGTATGTTTGTCCAAAATTGCTACTAACTTATAATTATTGAGAGAAGGTTAGCAAGAGCTTTGTTAGCGATGGTCAATATTCAGCTATTGAACAACTATATCTGTTATTAGGATTCATCTATTATTAAAGTGCGTTGTGGTGCAATGGATATCGACTCGGAATGATAAATCGGAGAACCGAGTTCGAATTCCAGTTGAATTCCTTGCATTCACTTACGCACAAATACCCTTGTGAAAGGTATTAATCCGTCTCTTCCCTACCACAGAAAGCAAAGGCAAACTACTGCGAGATAATCTTCTGCCTAGTCAGTCATGTCTCTTGCGAGACATGATCGCCCAAAGCGTGTATCACGTATGGCACTTGACTAACTATTATTAATTCTGTCTTCTTCTTTAACTCCTCCTACTTCTTATCCAGTGAGCAACGAATATGTTAAATTTTCCTAACTCATATCTCCTACCATTTCTATCCACCTAATGTTTTCATCTTTTTATTATTATTTAACATAACCTTTCTGATTCAGAATTGTTCCACGGAACAACAACCCAATGGATTAAAGATCTCGTAAATTTAGTGGTCTAAAGATTGTAAATTCAATCACTCAGATAGACTCAGAGGAAATAGGGTGGGCAATAACTGTGTAGTACTAAAACATGAGCAAGACGGCTTATCTCCCTTAGATATAGAGAGCGGAGCAAGAACAACCTGTCCTCGTTGATTAAATAAAGGGATCAGTTCGAAATTCGACTGTAACCCGAAGAAGGCCAGAGAGCGCAACAACCGAAGTAATAAAAACAAGAATGATAAAGACAACACTCCGAATGTAATTAATATGAATAACGATAAATCCTCACCCCAGAAATCCCCACGGACGCATTTTTTTTTTCACTTATTAAAAAATCTTTGCAGAATAAATGGTCCAATGAGAAGGCAATACTTCCTGATATAGTTTTTCATTAAAATATCGTTAAAGAGATTGTATTGCAAGAAATAAATGGTGGACATGTAAAAATTCTAAGAGATAGCATAGTTCAATAGGTGTATTTCTGTTTTATATTTAAGCTTGTCAAATGAATATTCTATAAAAATTCCTTAAAATGCATTATTTTGTCATCACCTACACATCTAATCTAAACTTATTTATAAATGGAACGTTGTCTATGTGTGTGTGTGTGTGTGTGTGTGTGTGTGTGTGTGTCTGTCTGTCTGTCTGTCTGTGTGTGTGTGTTCGTTACCTATAGACTCCGAAACGGCTGAACCGATTTTCTTGAAAATTTACGCAGTTGTACTAGAAGCATCTGCGAGTGTTCTTAGCTAGGTGTTGTGTCGAGGTACCCCCGATAAATATCGAAAATCGATAATCGAACAAATCGGGTTATAGAAGGAGTGGTCCGATTTTAATCAAATTTGATACACTTATAGACAAAGACATAAGAAACGATATTCAGAAGTTTCAAGGTTGCAGTTCTTACAATAGTGCA
This sequence comes from Ascarosepion bandense, assembly GCA_037127315.1. Taxonomy (NCBI): domain Eukaryota; kingdom Metazoa; phylum Mollusca; class Cephalopoda; order Sepiida; family Sepiidae; genus Ascarosepion; species Ascarosepion bandense. The sequence continues at coordinate 4,836,107 of JBBBDQ010000871.1, read as the reverse complement.
GAAAATCGATAATATATATATATATATATATATATATATATATATATATATATATATAAAAGGCAAGGTGTTTGTGTGTGTGTGTCTGTTTATCTACCTGTATATCTGTATTTTTTTCAGCCCTTTTATTTTAGTTTTTGCTTCGGGTTTGGCTCTAAGTAGGTATAATTGTAATTCTTAGTCTCAGTCATGATACCATTTACTCAGAGGACTTATTTAGCCTTCAAAATTCAGTTTACGACGAAAAAAACTTATTTGCTATCGATACCAGGATATCAAAATTTGATTTACATCCATTCATTTTGGTTTCAGTCTACGGTTTCGCTTTAACTGGAAGCAACTATTGCTTTTTAGTCTTTCGTGTCAACGTCCAAAGAATCTGAGCTCCAGGACCATGGATTAGTTTTAAAGCTTTCATTACACCCGAACAATGCCCGGCTAAACTGCTAGTACTGTATACTTTCTTATTTCTCCTTGAATCAACATGATTTTCGTATAGTAATAGACACTAAAAATAAAACTACCGCATTTTCAATTGGTTAATATCAACCATTGAAACGGTGTCCCGCTAAAATCGAAATCTCTATTTGGAAGCCAAGGGTCAGATATAAAATAAAACCTTGACTTCATACAGCACAAGGGAATGCATTCCAAGTAGGAGTTTCATGAGCGACGACCATCACCAATATTTGTAGATTTCGCATCACAAGAAAATATCCTAAGAGAACACTAAAATGTTTATTTCTACAACCTTTCATGTACCAAACAACAAATCCAGTGAGTCTTTCAGGTAAGTGCATTTCTTACCCTCAAAGTTGATATTATGTATTCATTATTGTAATAAATGTTGTATTTATTCTAACTCAGGATTCATCTAAATTTCATATTATTGATTCCGGCAGAAGGAAGAAGGGAAAACCTTCACCAACAGATAAAAAAAAATAAAAAAAATGAACAACAACAACAACACGTAAACCCCATTTTTCTACCTTCCTCCTTTTTTTTTCAATGCTGTCTGCAACAGAGGATGTGCGTTGTGGTACAGTGGATATCGGCTCGGAACGAGAAACCGGGGAGCCGAGTTCGAATTCCCGTTGAATCCATTGCATTCATTTACTCGCAAATACCCTTGGGAAAGGTATTAATCCGTATCTTCCTTCCAGCTATGGGTTAAATAGCAGGACAGATTGGGTTCTATAGCCTTGGTCGGCAACCAGTCTACCGCAGAAAGCAATGGCAACCTACTGCGGGATAATCTTCTGCTCAGTCAGTCATGTCTCTTTCGAGACATGATCGCCCAAGCGTGTATCACGTATGGCACTTAACTGACTGAATGCATTATCGGCTCGGAAGGAGAAATCGGTGCACTAAATTCGAATTCCAGTTGATTTGATGATGTACGTTGATTTCACCTTCAGGCAAATGCCTTTTCTCGCTCCTTAATCTATGGGTTAAATCATAGAGAAGTCTAGGCTCTTCAAGCTTGGTTGGCAACTAGTCTGAGAAGAAAAGTTTCTTAATGTAAAATTATATATCGCCCTGGCTAATCGCATATTGTGCATGCAAGAACAGGATTGTTGTGTTCGCAACGATTCTATGATTCTATGATTCCGATAATGGTCGATGTGAAGAATGATGTAATTTAGGATTCGTCTCCCAGTGAAAGATACAAACTTCGTGATTGTTCGGCTTCTACTCGGGATAACCTTGATGTCAACACATTATAAGTAAGGGAAATTGTAAATAAGTCACATAATGTAAAGTTATTTTCGGAAGGAATTTAACTTGTTAACCTAAATTACTGATTTAATGACAAAATATGTAATTAAATTTGATTCTCCGAAATCGAACGAAAGCACATTTTTATAACATCAAAAGAAAGATAAGGAATTAGTTATAGTAAATTGATAAACATTAGTTTTTGCATAAACTGGGGAACGCATTCTGAACAGTCAGTTGATCAAAGGTCTAATATGTTGCGTATTTTTTCGGGATGGAACGTTCATATAACATGCGAAATCCATCTGATTTTTTAAAAATCAAGATAAGAGAACAGACTTTGCTTTTTGGGAGAGAAATTTGCACAGATTTTACATTAGGGAACGATGTAAAAGAAAAAAAAATGTTTTCTTTAGAAACACAAGAATACTTCTTTTTAGCCGTTTCTGTAATTTTTCAATTTTATATTTATTTTTGACGATTTCAAAGACATTTTCGAAACAGCAACCTGCCGTTTTCCCCATCTGGGAATTAAGAAAGAAAAAAGAAAGAAAAGTTCATGAATGAATTCAGTGAAGACCTTTCTTCTCACTACTTACTTTATACCAATTTCTTTTTGTATCCCACTCCTATCTCTCCCTCTCTCCCTCTCTCCCTCTCTCCCTCTTTAATATTTAGTCCCCACTTTCTCATCCCTGTGTATGACGTCATGTGTATTTCTCAGTGACGGGATTTTAGCATTAACCAAACAATCATCGCACAGAGGAGGGTTTGTGAATATACTTCGAAGTAAAACATTTAGAATATTGTCTAGCATAACCAATCTCCTGTGATGGACACGCATGAAGCGAAATAACAACATTTTTCATGGGAGGAAGAGTGAGTACCCCCCCCCCCCCCCCACACACACACACACAGAAACACACACACACACATACAAACACACACACACACACACACACACATATATATATTATATATATATGTGTGTGTGTGTGTGCCTGTGCACGCGCCCGTGTGTGAGTGTGAATAAAGACAAAAGGAAAACTTATCCGACGCTTTTAGTCATCTGATGAATTTTACCTCTCTCAATTCCTTCTCCCCTCTCACTATATATATATATATATATATATATATATATATATATATATATATTGAGAGGGAAACTCAACACATGAAAGTTTATAAATCCAGAATTTATTTCAGCTGAAATAAATTCTGGATTTATAACCGTTTAATTATGTGTTGAGTTTTCCTCTTAATATATTTGCTCTGGATAATATCCATTGCGCTCTCTCTATTTTTATCTAATTGCTACTTTATATCAATTAGATAAAATCTTTGGGATTATCCCTCCATCTGTTCGAGTTGCCATTCTCTCTCTCTCTCTCTCTCTCTCACACACACACACACACACACACACACACACACACACACATACACACACACATATATATATATATACAAATTAATAAAAACGAGGAAAATAATTGCAACGTTCAAAACATTATTATTAAGTACCTGATATGAGACATTGTTCTTTCAAAGTCGAATCAAAATGCACAATTTCCTACGCATTTGTAACTTGCACATGTTCTTACGTAATAATTAAAATAAACTGTCCCGACTACCCCTTACAATATATTGGGAGAACTTGCAGAAATAGGAAAAAACGTATCTCTGAACACAAAAGGAACTTACACGCAACAATTTGTATAATGTATTAGTCATATTGAGAAATGAATTCAAGTACAACTTAAAAAAATGGCACACTTATTAAAATAGGAAGTAACTTAGACGGGAATCCTTGTGTGTGCTGATATAGAATCTTACGAACATATATATATATATATATGTGACCAAGGTTGTTTCAAATATCTCCTTTGCTCAAAGAAATTGTACTTTTCTAAGCAAACGTACATAACTATATAAATTTTGAAAATTAAAAGAAAACGTTTTTAAAACAGTTACTGTATATATAAAAATCTTTCAAAACTTTTACTGTATATATATAAAAAGTCATCAACAATAAAAGCATTTATTCACTTACATTTATTAGGCATCAAAATTCTTATAATAATTATCATCCTTCATAATTTACATTGATTTCTAGTTAGCTGAATGTATATTTATAAGCGTTCTTGAGTTTACATATTTAAAAAAACTAACAACATTTTTTAGTTCTGTTTATAAACATTTGTTGCAAAATAACATAACTAGATTTGCCTAGATTAACTCCATCAAAGGACGAAACGCGTCGGTTAAGAAAAGCTTTATTTTGTCGTTATTTATATTGTCTTTTTACAGTTATATCTGAATTTTTACTCACTCACACACACACACACGCACGTGCGCGCACGTGTGTGTGTGTGTGCGTGCGTGTGTGTGTGTGTGTGTGTGTGTGTGTGGCCATAATTATTAGGACACTCCAGTTTTTTAAAAGAAATTATGTATTTCATACTATTTTTAGTATTTATTGCCAAGTAGATAATTCTAAATAAAAATAGAATGGTTCTGTTGTTATTAATACTTTGCAAATTTTTACCAGGCAATGAAGCAAAGATAAACTCTTCCGAATCACCCTAAATTTTCTTAATTCTTTTTTTGATTTTTTAATCATTTCACCATAAGCAAGGCATTCCACTGCCACTATTGCGCATGGGGCTACATAGGGGAAGGTAAAGAGAAGGAGGGGTTAGATATAGGAAATGTCAGAAGGAGGGTGATAGACTGGTAAAGATACCGGGGCTGAGGGTTGGGTAGATGGGAAGAATGTTTGAGAGAATGGATGCGAGTTAGTGTGTTAGGGGGTGTCTATTGACCTTAAATTTAAACTCCTGGAGATTATAGTCGTCGGCAAAGCAATCATGTGGAAGGGAATTCCACAGTCTGGAAGTGTGAGAAAAGAAACTGTTGGAGTAGAAGTTGCGGTTGCATTTTATCGGTTTCACTGTAAAAGGGTGGGACCTAGTTGCTAATCTAGTATCTCGTGCAAATTCGTACCTAGGGGTCACCAGTGATCTAAGTTCATTGGAACAGAAGCCGTGAAAGTATTTATAGAAGAGGCACAGGGAAGCCACGTTGCGCCGGTGAGAGAGAGACTGCAGGTGGTCTGCCAAGTCGGTATCGATCACATTGCAGACACTCCGCTGTACCTTGTCGAGAAGCTCGAGGAGAGTAGCAGGGACACCCGACCAGATATGGCAGCAGTATTCAATGCACGGGCGGATGGTAGATTTATATATGTGCAGGATAGACTCAGACGGAAAAAACTTCCGGGCCCTGCACAAAGAACCGACTTTCATGGTAGCGGATTTAGCAATGGATTCGATATAGTCATTCCACTTGAGGTCCGCTGAAAGTGTGAGACCAAAGAGGCGTAGTGTTTTACTCTCTGGGAAGCAAGCCTGGTCCATGCTAATGGGAGATAGGTGCGGTTGTCTATGATGGTAAATTGATAGTAGCTTCGTTTTAGAAGCATTAAAATTTATGAGCCATTTCTTACACCAGTCCACTACGGATTGGAGGTCCTTTTCGAACTCGGCTGCAAGGTTAACTTTGTCGCCTACCCCAGATTTTTGATCGAGGCGAGAGTAAACTGTGGTGCCATCAGCATACATACCTACTTGGGATCTTATGGTATCAGGGAGATCATTAATGTAGATCAAAAAGAGCGTAGGACCTAGGATAGAGCCTTCAGGGACACCCGCGTTCGTATGGTAGTTCTGGGAGGCATGTCCGTTTAATACCACCTTCAATGTGCGGTTAGAGAGGAAAGACTGGATTGATGAAACTGAAATATAGGTAATTATTGAATATTTATAAATTCATTTGATGCACATGTTATTGTGCAGTATTAACTAAAGAACCATTCTATTTTCATTTACAATTATTCACTTGACAATAAATACTAAAAAATAGTATGAAATACATCATTTTTTTAAACACTGAGGTGGCCTAATAATTATGGCCGGTTGTGTATATCTATATACTATGGATATGCACATTTCTATGTTTTCATAATCTGTATCTATATAGGGGTTTTTTCATCTTGTTTTTGAAGAACCCTTCCATGGATGACTTGGACTATTTTCACGTACGTCATTTCAGTGGATTTGTCGTATTCGTCACACTTGGCAATATGGATTGGCGAATACTATTTAAACCATAGCTGGTTTACTTGTGCAGTTAGCCGTTGGCTCTTAGAAATTTTTCGCCCTTTGATAAGTTTTGATTTGGTCATGCAGGGTGCCTATACCACCCTCCTCACCGAGCTAGCACCCTTTTAAAATTACCGCTACTTCAAGCTGAGACACCGGTTCCCGTACGAAGTTGAGCCTGGTCACTGCTTAGATGGGTGACCACTTGGGAATACCAGGTGCTGTATACTTCAGGTCAGACTACGTCTATTACTGATACTTCGTAACACAGTACTACGGGTCGGGTTGTTTCAGAATACATGTATTTATATGGAATAGAATTATTTATAAATGGAACTTTGTCTGTGTATGTGTGTGTGTATGTGTGTATGTGTGTCTGTGTCCGTTACCTATAAACTCCGAAACGGCTGAACCGATTTTCTTAAAAATTTACACAGTTGTACTATAAGCCTCTGCGAGTGTTCGTAGCTAGGTGTTGTGTCGAGGTACCCTCGATAAATATCGAAAATCGATAATCGAAAAAATCGGGTTATAGAAGGAGTGGTCCGATTTTAATCAAATTTGATACACTCATAGACAAAGACATAAGAAATGATATTCAGAAGTTTCAAGGTTACAGTTCTTACAATAGTGCAGAAAATCGATAATATATATATATATATATATATATATATATATATATATATATATATAAAGAAAGATGTCTCTGTGTGTGTCTGTTTATCTGCCTGTATGTCTGTATATTTTTCAGTCCTTTTATTTTAGTTTTTGCTTCGGATTTGGTTCTAAGTAGGTATAATTGTAGTTCTTAGTCTCAGCCATGATACCATTTACTCAGAGGACTTATTTAGCCTTCAAAATTAATTTCACGACGAAAAAGACTTATTTGATATCGATACGAGGAAATCAAAATTTGACTTACATCCATTCATTTTTCTTTCAGTCTACGGTTTCGCTTTAACTGGAAACAACTATTGCTTTTTAGTCTTTCGCGCCAACGTCCAAAGAGTCTGAGCTCCAGGACCATGGATTAGTTTTAAAGCTTTCATTACACCCGAGCAACGCCGGGCTATACTGCTAGTATGGAATAAGGATATGTACCTTTCTTTTATTTATCAAGAACAATTTTACTGGGAAAAAGAATTACCAAGCGACAAGAAGATTTCGTGTCACTCATTTTGTTCTTTATATCTTCATCAAACTAAGTTTATGTCTACGTTGATGCGACTGCGCATGAGCACGAATGAAAAATGCAGCGAATTCTAAATTTGGAAATATTTTTTCTTTAATATCTGTTTTGGGTCTATAATCTAACCGATTTCATTTAGGTTCTTTTTCGTTTTTGTTTATGTTTCCATCACCTTTGCTATTAAATATTTCCCATAGAGCTGAGCATATACTTCAAGAAAACTGAATGTATGGTCATCAGCAAAATGAAGACTCCAAAATGTCAACTACAAGTTGGAGGAACTCAATTTTTTTAATCATTTCACCCCAAGCCAGTCCATCCACTGCCACTATTGTGGAAGGGGTTAAGTAGGGGAAGGTGATGAGAAAGAGTGGTTAGATATAGAAAATGTCAGGAGGGTGATAGACGGGTAGGGATACCGAGGATGAGGGTTGGGTAGATGGGAAGAGTGTTTGAGAGAATGGTTGCGAGTTAGTGTGTTAGGAGGTGTCTATTGACCTAACTGTTAAACTCCTGGAGATTGTAGCTGTCGGGGAAACAAGCATGTGAAAGGGAATTCCACAGGCGGGAAGTGCGAGAAAAGAAGCTGTTGGAGTAGAAATTGCGGTTACGTTTTATCGGTTTCACTGTAAAAGGGTGGGACCTAGTTGCTAATCGAGTATCTCGTGCAAATTCGTACCTAGGGGGCACCAGTGATCTAAGTGCATCTGAGCAGAAGTCGTGAAAGTATTCAGAAGAGGCACAGGGAAGCCACGTCACGCCGGTGAGAGAGTGACTGCAGCCGGTCTGCTAAGTCAGTATCGATCACATTACAGACTCTTTGTTGTATTTTGTCAAGAACCCCGAGGAGAACAGCAGGGGCACCCGACCAGATGTGGCAGCAGTATTCAATGCACTGGCGGATGGTAGATTTATATATGTGCAGGGTAGATTCTGACGGAAAAAACTTCCGGGCACTGCACAGAGAACCGACTTTCATAGCAGCGGATTTAGCAATGGATTCGATATAGTTATTCCACTTAAGGTCCGCCGAGAGTGTGAGGCCAAAGTGGCATGGTGTTTTAAACAAAGAAATTTAAATACCTGGGAAGTGTTCTGACAGAGGATGGAAAATGCGACATTGACTTCTAAAGACACATTGGCATGGTGAAGGACACATTTCAAAATATAACCAGAGTACTGAATATCAGAAAAATCTCATTGGAAACAAAAAAAAAAAAAAATGCTGGATTGCTATGTGATATCTGTCCTTTTGTATGGAAGTGAATGTTGGACGATCTCATCTCTTTTTCATTTATTTATCATATCGCCCCAAGCAAGGCATTTTACTGCCACCGTTTTGCAGGGGGTTACATAGGAAGAAAGTTATGAGAAAGCGTGACAGATTATAGGGGGTGTCAGGGACTGGGTAAGAGAAGGATGAGAATACTGATGAGAATGGTGTGGACGGAGAAAAAAGCATGAGAGAGAGGATGCAAATTAGTGAGATAGGAGATGACTTTTGACCTTACATTCAAATTCTTGGAGACTGCAGCTATCGTGGAAGCAAGTAAATGGAAGGGAATTCCATAGGCGAGAAGTGGAAGAAAAGAAGCTGCCGCAGTAAAAGATGTGTTTACATTTTATTGGTTTCACGGTAAAAAGGTGGGGTCCAGTTGCCAATCTTGTGACTCGCGAAAATTCATGTATGGGGGCACCAGTGAGTTCATCGGAGCAGAAGCTGTGAAAGTCTATATATATATATATATATATATATGGATATGTTTGTCTGTGTGTATTTGTGTGTCTCCATTCTAAAGAAATCCTACCACTCCGAAACCCTTGGTTCGGGGTTAACCAAAATTGGGTCACTTGTCAATCATGACATGAACTTTGTTGTACGCAAAAATTTTTTCGAATCGATTTACAGAGAGTACAGTAGAAATCATCGAAACGCTTAGAATTCACAATTTATTCTCCTCCGAGACGCCTTATGCGAATTAAACCAAAATCGGAAACTTGTAGATCAAGGTCCGAACCTTTGATGCACACAAAATTTTTTCGAATCAATGTACAGGGCTTGTCAAAAATCAATGACAAACATAATTTTGGGTGGTCTTTTGCGCACTTTTATTCATTTTTCCGAGACGCTTCACTCAAACTCAACCAAAATCGAGTAACTGGTAGATCAAGGTCCGATACCTTGATATGCGAACAAATAGTTCAATTGGCACACAGGATGCGCAAAAATTAATGGAAAATGTTGCATTTTGTGATCGTTTATTTCTCCGAAACGCTTATTAATCCGGTCTCAACCCGGTGTCAACCCCTCCGACGTTGCAGGGACAATGCATCCACTTCTTCTGCGTCACAACACATTACAGGCTCTCGTAACGCCCGCCCCCGTTCTTCCAATTGTACATACACCATTTCCTTTTATTGGCAGAATTGACCAAGTAAGAATCCCGTTTTACAAATACAACAAAAACCAATACTCATTTCGCATTTGTTTTAACTTAAGCGTCACGGCAACCTCATACTGGAGCTTTTTGAATTACCACTAGACCTTACCATTTCAACATAACCACTAAAAATCCCGAGTAACGCTGGACTATACAGCTAGTCAAAGATGAAGTGAGGTTTGAGGCAACAGAAATGCGGTTGTACAGAAGGATGCTGAGGATACTATGGACTGAGCACGTGAGCAACGATGAGGTGTTGGTGAGGATGCAAAGGAGAAGAAAAATCATACTTAACATCAGGAAGAGACTGATGAGGTTCCTGGCACACGTAATGAGGAAGGAGGGCCTGGAGAATTTAATACTCGCAGGACGAATAGAAAGAGAGGTAAGAGAAAGCAGCAAGAAAAATACTTGATAAGCCTAAGCAAATGGATGGCAGAGCGGGATTTGGGAGAGATACCAAGAGAAAAATATTGAGAGCGACAAAGGATAAGGGCAAATGGAAGTTCATGATCGCCTACACCCTGAAGGGTCACGGCACATGAAGAAGAAGAATCCCACATTGTCATAATAGTAGAACTGCCAAGAATGGTGAAACGTTGTAAGAATTTGGATGCGAATTTAGTGTAGAGGATCTAGCAAATAAAGCACTTTATAAACGTTTTTTTTAATCGTATCACCCCGAGCAAGGCGGTAATGCCACTGATGTGCAGGGGTCTACATAAGAGTAAAAAGATTAAGTAGAAGAGAGTGAAGAGGAAGAAGAACCAGTTAGAAAGAAGCAAGAGAAGGATGGGAATACAGGTGTGATGACAGTTGCAAAGGTGGAGAGAAAGGAAAGGATATACGGGGTGGTGAAAGAACTAGAGTCAAGTGATTAATAGATGAGTATTGACATTGCATTTAAATTCCTAGAGGTTGTAGCCGTCAGGAAAGCAAGAATATGGAAGCGAGTTCCACTTCTTAGTAAAATGTTTTTTTTTCTCTTAAGAGTAGCATTTTTTAAATCAAAATTCTTATCAGTCTCGTTACGTTGGGCCTTTAATGTGTTGTTTTGTAAAATAACCTATTTGTGTTTATATAATCCTTTATTTAAATTCCTTGAGGTTTAACCGATGTATTAAGTGTGGCAATTATTACTAGTGTTGGGGCGCTCCCCATCTTTCCACTGAAACGGACTATTCGAATCACTATATAAAATAGTAGTGATTATATCTCGAGGAAGAAAGTCGAGTGAGCGAGTCAGTCGGGTATTTCCGGTATTGCACCGGAAGTGTTCTACTAGTCAATCTATCACGTCTCTACGACGATACTGTATACTAATTACCTTGTTCTGGATTTTACTAATCCTCACCTCTTGTAAATACTTCTCTTTTCCTGTCAATACACCTACTTTTATACTATTACGTTGTTTTGTACTATTTCACATAATTCTGTTACCCGACGTAACAACTAGTAATAGAGTTAATTTCTAATTCAAGTTTTAACTCATTAATTCGTTTTGTATAAACTAAATCTTTTATTGTTTCAGACGTAGTTGTGGCATTTCTTATGTTAATTTTAGATAAATTGTTTTCAATTGTAGTTGTGATAGAATAGTTGTGTAGAACTCTATATTTTGATTCTTTGTGCGTATCAGGAAGGATCGCCTTTCTATTTTCAAATATTTTATGAGCCTTTTGTTTCGCATTGAATGTGAAATAGAATACTAATGGTGTTTGCAAGTATCAATTCCTTGATATAAATACTAAGGGCTGCAAATTCTTACTGCTCTTAACGGTTTCCGGTTTTTCTCTTTTCTAATCTTTTCACTCTTTTTTTATTTTTATTTTTTTTTTCAATTGGAGTAGATAGACTAAACTATCGCCCTGTTCACACTCCACCCACGTCTATTGAACAGGTGAAGAGGCTCATCCCTTGTTTCCTGTTTAGGATGTGGTTTCCGGTTTTTCTCTTTTCCAGTCTTTTCACTCTTACGTAGCCCCCTGCGTATCAGTGGCGTTTTCGCCTTGCTTGGGGTGATATGATTAAAAAAAAAAAAAGAATCCGATGAATATTCCGGATTTTATTTTGATGTCATGATTAAAATAAAAATTTGAAATCGATTTTGTTAGATGATTTTTGGTGGACACAAAGTTTTCAGCTATTGTTAACGCGGTGTAGCATGATATCTAGAAAAGGAAAAGTACTGTCTGTTTCCATTTTTTATATAAATTCTATTGTATGTTCAACGTTGTTTAGTTTATCTACAAGATCAAGTAAATCAGTACCAAGAGGATATATTAATAGAGCATCTGTACTATATCGGAAGTATGTGACTGTTTAGGTAAAATAAATTGAAAAGAGCCATATTTGAAAAGGTGTAAGAAAATACATTCCCTCACTTCACTTAGGTGCGATCCCATTCGAGATCCAAATTTTTATTTATAAAAAGTGTTGTTAAATAGGAAATACCAATTATTGGTAATAACATGTCGGATTTTTATTATTTTAGTTATTGGTAAAGAAAGGTGAATTTTTGATTGTATTAGATATTTTTTTTAAGTTTAAACATTTATTACACAGGGCGATAGGTAAAAAGAGTTTACATCTAGACTGGCTATGGCTTATTAGTCATATTTGTTTCCTTTGGTTTTTATTAGGATGCCTGGATTTATTTTTATATGTGATGGACTGATGATTTGGAGGTTAAATTTTTTGTTTGGGGATAGCACTATCAATACCTAAAATAATGAGACACATTTGGATGCCTATTATATGGATAGCACTATCAAAAGCTAAAATAATGAGACACATTTGGATGCCTATTTTATGCATAGCACTATCAATAGTTAAAATAATGAGACACATTTGGATGCCTATTTTATGGATAGCACTAGGAATACCTAAAATAATGAGACACATTTGGATGCCTATTATATGGATAGCACTCTCAATAGCTAAAATAATGAGACACATTTGGATGCCTATTTTATGCATAGCACTAGCAATACCTAAAATAATGAGACACATTTGGATGCCTATTTTATGGATAGCACTAGCAATACCTAAAATAATGAGACACATTTGGATGCCTATTTTATGGATAGCACTATCAATAGCTAAAATAATGAGACACATGTGGATGCCTATTTTATGGATAGCACTAGCAATACCTAAAATAATGAGACACATTTGGATGTCTATTTTATGGATAGCACTATCAATAGCTAAAATAATGAGAGATTTGGATGCCTATTTTATGGATAGCACTATCAATACCTAAAATAATGAGACATATTTGGATGCCTATTTTATGGATAGCACTATCAATAGCTAAACTAATGAGACATATTTGGATGTCTATTTTATGGATAGCACTATCAATACCTAAAATAATGAGACACATTTGGATGCCTATTTTATGGATTGCACTATCAATACCTAAAATAATGAGACACATTTGGATGCCTATTTTATGGATTGCACTATCAATACCTAAAATAATGAGACACATTTGGATGCCTCTTTTATGCATAGCACTATCAATACCTAAAATAATGAGACACATTTGGACGCCTATTTTATGCATAGCACTATCAATACCTAAAATAATGAGACACATTTGGATGCTTATTTTATGGATTGCACTATCAATACCTAAAATAATGAGACACATTTGGATGCCTATTTTATGGATAGCACTATCAATACCTAAAATAATGAGACACATTTGGATGCCTATTTTATGGATTCCACTATCAATACCTAAAATAATGAGACACATTTGGATGCCTATTTTATGGATTCCACTATCAATACCTAAAATAATGAGACACATTTGGATGCCTATTTTATGGATTGCACTATCAATACCTAAAATAATGAGACACACTGGGGTGCCTTTTTTGTCAGTTTTTACGTGAACATAAAGTTTAATCTTCAAAAATTCGAATGAACTGTCAGTCGTTATAATCTATCTTCTTGAATTCTGTTTTTCAAGTGTTTTCTCTTTTTAATAATGTTTTCTTTTTGTTATATTCTCTTACACTTTCTTGCATCCTAGTGACCTTATTGTCTTGCTGAAAGTGAGATGATTAAAAAAAATATATATTTCCTCTTTTGCTTGTTTACATTCGAAACTTTAACTTTATTTTATTTCATCTCATTTTATTGTTTTAGCTGCTTGTCTGCTTCCGTTCTTTTAATTGTTCTTCAAATTCTTTTTGCAATTTTCTTAATGCTAGTTTCTTTCTTGTTCTTGTCTTGCCAATGTTTTTGGTTTCTTTTTACATCATTCTGTGTCGTCTCTTAAACTTTTCGCAATCTCAAGCGATATTTTCTTTTCACTAAGTAACTTCACAATCTAATGTTTTTCTCCTGAGGTTATATCTCTCATAGAACCTCCCAAAATTTAAAAAACAAAATCAAAACAAAACAAATATCCATAACTATTACATATAATTCTTTTATATTTATATAGAAGATAAACAACTCTTGGGTTACATAATGGAATCTTATTTTATCAGGCTCAAGAGCTACTCAAGGTAGTGGGCTACCGAGTGAGACTGTTATAAAAGGGATGAGGACATAAGAAATGCATATTATGAAGATATGTAAGATGCCTGTTGATTGATTCTAGACCTGAAGAGGTTATGTTTGTAATGGTCGAGAAAACATCTTCTTGGGAGCCTGTTTCACAAAGTAACAATTCTGGGAAAGGTATCAGAGGGGAATATGAAGGAAACGAGGATAATTTGACACCGGGAATACGGAGTGGCGGGTTCGAGTTCTGAGCTAGTGAAATTAAGAAATGTTCTTCATTTGAATATTTGCCATATAAGAGCGATAGACTAATTGAGAAGCTACCTATTTTTGTGAAGACATTTAATTGAATAATAAAATAAAGAATAATCAATATTCATACAGTAACAGAATATTCTCATATGCGTACGTATACATTGTATATACATATATATATATAATTTAATTTAAGCACTTTATATTATAACGCTAGAATTCATATACGTATAAGTGACGCTATGTATAAAAAGTTTTCTAACTGCACTCGAAAAGAATGTATCAATATATTTACAAGTATTATTACTATTCTTGTGACTCCTTTCATTAGTTAGTTTCTTAGTTTGCACGGCCATTACGGCCTGCCAATACATCTTGAATAATGAACTATTCCGTTTTAATTGCGTGAAAACACGGAGATAACATATCAGAGAGGCTACTTAGTTTCAGTTAGAAAAGAAAGAACGAAAGAAAAAAAATGGATGGTAGAAGTGTTTAACATCTGTTTCAGTGAAATGGAAAAAGTTGGCAGTTTCTAATTTTTTTATTTGTACCCTCTTACATATAAATAAATTTATTAATAAAAATATTTGCAGGATAAGTTTTCGGCTAATTATTATTATTATTATTATTATTATTATTATTAATTCTTAAAACTATTAAATATTTTAATTAAATATTTTTTAATTAAATATTTTATCAATCAGTTAGTTAAGTGTCATACGTGATACAGGCTTGGGCGAAAGTGACATGACTGACTAGGCAGAGGATTTTCCCTCAGTAGGTTACCATTTCTTTCTGCGGCAGACTGGTTGCCAACTAAGACCATAGAACCCAATCTGTCATGCTATTCAACCTATAGCAGGAGGAAGAAGAGACGGATTTATAACTTTCTCAAGAATATTTGAGCGTAAGTGAATGAATATTTTATACACGCTTAAAAATACTCACTTGTAGTGAAAAATATTTTAGTCGGCGAATAAAATAATAATAATACACACAAATATTTGATTTTTTTTCCGGGAAAGCACCATACCAAAACTTCATGAATTGAAGCACAATACTAGATTGGCAGTTAGATCTCCTCATTTTGCAGTTGAAATTGATAAATGTAACTGTAAGTTTTATATAAAGGGTTTCTTTTTTCGCACTTTCCGCTTGTGGAATTTTTTTGCAGTTTCTTGATTTGCAGTTAATTTTGATTTTCAAGAATTAAAATTCAGTGCCAATTATCTTCTGTCTTCTTTTTTTTTTTTTTTAATCATATCACCCCAAGCAAGGCGATAACGCCACTGATGCGCAGGGGGCTACGTAAGGGTAAAAAGAATGGAAAATAGAAAGCCGGAAACCACATCCTAAACAGGAAACAAGGGATGAACCTCTTCACCTGTTCAATAGACAAGAGTGTAGTGTGAACCGGGCGATAGTTTAGTCTATCTACTCCAATCTGTTCTTTTATTGCTCTCGATCCTTTGTAATATTTTTCTTTTACTCTTATTATTTTGCTTTCAGTAACCTCTTGCGTCTTAGTGGTTAAATAACGTCACTTATACGACACGCCTAGGTATTAATTTATTTGAATTATAGCGCTCGAAAATGCCAAGATGTAGACAACAAAATCTTGCCTACTATGCTGACACTACCCAGTTCTTAATAATGACCAAAACGGTTGAGTGTAAATTTAAGTTTATATTAAAATTAATATGAATATACCTTAGTTAAGTTACCTTATTAGTCAGTAGTAATAACTAACCAGACTAGCATCCCCAGCCATAACAAAAGTCAGAGTAACGCACAAGAGCTAAGATTACGAAAATAGGTAAAATTGCAAAGACATAGTAAACATCTGTGTCAGGCGGTGATTAGACGAATTAAGAAACTTAATGAAGATGAAAAAAATATATGTGAGCAAAATGCTGATGGAAGCAAAAAATGACAAAGCAAGAAACAAAAATTGAATTTTGATTCGAAACATGAAGAAATCGACAAAATATGCAAGAAAAAGAATATTATTTGAAAAAAAAAACATTTTTCATGGTTTTCAGTTCAGAGTCGTCCATCTCCTAATATGAACATTTTAATGCTCAGTTTTTTCAGGACACTGTATTTTGCTATATAGTTTTTCTCTCCAGAGTGTATCTTACATATCTGTGTCTACCATTCTTCAATATTGCTGCCACATATATTTTGGTGCCCCTGCTATCTATCTAAAGGCCCTTGATAAAATCCGAAGAAGAATCAGAAGTATTATTGGCCACAATCTGGCGTCTTGGCTTCTGTCACCGCCGTAATGTTGTCTCCTTTTACCCTTTCTATAAACAATTTCATGGTAATTGTTCAAATGAGATCTTCGTCAGAGTTCATCTCCGGATATGACACTATCGGCTCTCTGTCTTTAGGCGGAGAGCATAAACCCAGTCGTGGTTATGCCGAAGGGTAGAGTCACGACTGGGTAAAGTCAGACAGGTATTTTTGGCTGGGCTATATAGCCCGGATCACCCACTCTAAAAAGGTCTTGTGCTATATTTTGCCCCAGTGAGGGGGTGGATTGATATCGATCTTCGTTATAGTGCCGACACTCTTCCAATTTAAGCGCAGTACTAAACTGGCAAGATGTGCGTTGTGGTGCAGTGGATATCGGCTTGAGACGAGAAATCGGGGAGCCGAGCTCGAATTCCAATTGAATTCTTGCATTCACTTACGCGCAAATACCCTTGGGAAAGGTATTTATCCGTCTCTTACCTCCAGTTATGGGTTAAATAACAGGACAGATTGGTTTCTATTGCTTTGATCGGCAACCGGTCTACCGCAAAAAGTAATGGCAACCTACTGCGGGATAATTTTCTGCCCTAGTCAGTCATGTCTCGAAAGAGACATGATCGCCCAAGCGTGTATCACGTATGGCACTTAACTGATTGACTAGACTGGCGATGAGGTCTCACCAATTAATAATTGAGCTGGCTAGATGTAACCGTAAATTCTATGCTTAAAGTTTTTTTTTCTTGCACTTCTTTCTTGTGGAACTCCGTTCCGGTTCCATGTTTTCCAGCCAACTTTAATCGGCAAAAATTTAAATGCAATTTCAATCGCTATCTACTTTCCTACTCATTAGTTTGTTATAACTCCCTAGCAATGTTCCTGTTTCTAACACTTCCACACACAGTAACACACATATATATTGATTGTTTAATTACAAAGTTTTTGGTCATAATAAAATTAGACCAGTACACATTTATATATGAAAGTGTTCAATAAAAATATATTGTAGAACTGTTGAATATTATTCATTTGTAAACGAGTTATTACGTGACCTAGGTTTCTACCATGAGTGGTGTCTTCAGGCGATTTGCAATAACTAATTTTACCGTTTACCGATTTTTTTTTAAAGAACGCTCACGTGACGGGGAATTTTTGAACGAGCAATTTTTAAAATTCAAAGAAATAACGTTTCATAACGTTTTCATCCATTGTTGTATGAACCTAATAGGTATTTTTTGGTATGGTTACACTTAGTCATAATTCCTGTCTTCTATTCAATAATTCAATTGGGAATCACGTTTACAAATAAAGAATATATATATATATATATATATATATATATATATATATATATATATACTAGCAGTATAGCCCGGCGTTGCTCGGGTGTAATGAAAGCTTTCAAACTAATCCATGGTCCTGGAGCTCAGACTCAGCCTAAAGAATTTTGGTGAGAGTCGAATAAAATTGTGGATTTATATAAAGGACATACACACAGATAAACAGACACACACACACACAAACATCTTGCCTTTAATATATATATATATATATATATATATATATATATATATATATATACATATATTATCGATTTTCTGCACTATTGAAAAAACTGTAACCTTGAAACTTCTGAATATCGTTTTTTATGTCTTTGTCTATGAGTCTATCAAATTTGATTAAAATCGGACCACTCCTTCTATAACCCGATTTTTTGATTATCGATTCTCGATATTTATCGGGGGTACCTCGACACAAAACCTAGCTACGAACACTCGCAGAGGCTTATAGTACAACTGTGCAAATTTTTATGAAAATCGGTTGAGCCGTTTCGGAGTCTATAGGTAACGGACACACACACATACACAGACACACACACAGAGACAAAGTTCCATTTATATATATATATATATATATATATATATATATATATATATATAATTTTGTTTTGTCTCTATTAACAGTTTTACGACATTGCATTCATACTTAAGAATACTTCATGTTAAATTTGATTTATTTTCTGAAACCATATTTTCATTAAAATATGCTATTTTATGACAGTAAGTTATTCTAATTTATTCGTTTTTTTTTTATATTAGATATTTTTAAATATAAATCCAGAAGTTAAATTATAATGATAATAAGTTAATTATAATGAAGTGTGGACGTAATTTCACGAATCTCTGAGCAGAGACGAAATACATGAAAATTTTCCTTGGTTTTATTATTAGCATTATATTTTATTTATTGCATATCGAGCAGTCTAATTACTAAGATTGCTTGTCTTTAAGATGTAATCTTTAAAAGTTACCGTATTTTTTAAACAGTTGACCGTTTTTTGTTGAAATGCAATATTTGTTACACACACACACACACACACACACACACACACACACACACACACACACACACACATATATATAATGCACATTTAGCTAGTTTTCATTGACACATCTTTAATCAAAAACAAAAGATTGTTTTTAAAAAAATGTTCTAGTTAATTTTAGTTGTTTCTTGTTCGGATCCAAACATACGCTCTCTTGTATACAAGCAAAAATAAATAAATAAAAACAATAACTGCTTGTCATTTTGTAATGTCTCCACCCCCCCTACACACATATGTACATAAACATTATATAAATACTGTGCGTATACATATTCACATTAGATATACACATTCTGGTACATATATTTGTATATATAATTTTATGACGCAGAAATACATAAGAACCATACAAAAGCGACACACAAGAAGTAGAAAGAGGAGGGACAGGGAGCAACGGAACTAGAAAGAAAAAAAGAAAGGAAAAAAAGAAGGAATGGAGAAAAAAGGAAGGTATGTGTAAAGAGAACGTAATGCCGCGCCCATATTTTTATAAAGCATATCCGTCATTTCATGTTTGGATAACATCAATGGAAAAGTCGGCACAAAAGCTGTGTTTTGGGATTATTTATTTAATTAGCTTCAAAGAAGGAAAACAAAATACGCCCGAACAAAGTAGCTCAGTTTTGTATTCAGATATTATATATATATATATATATATATATATATATATATATATTAATGCATACTTTTAGCACCAACCTTTCTTTCAAATATCTTTCATTAAATATGGCCGACAAGAAAGATTTGATTAATATTTTTAATAAAATTTTCCAGTATCCTAACATTTTTTCGTTTTGTTGAAGATAAGGAATATAAAAATTGTCCATAATTTTTATCGTCCCAAGCACATTCGACCAATTCTATAGTTATTTTGGTGGGTGTTTATATTTCTGTTGTTGTTATTTTTTCCTTTCGTTCCATATATATATATATATATATATATATATATATATATATATATATATCTGACACCCCTATGCACTATGGAGGAATGGTATACTTTATAAAAATAGTAGTAAACTCACTCAACTATGCATCGTTCATTCAGTAATGAACTTGAACACTCTCGGATACTAGCGTGTGTTTACGTTGTATATAACACGCTAAAGTCCGCCTGCCTCAAACGAGCGCTCATAGCTCAGAGGTAGACTCGCTGACATGTTAATTCAGTCGGGATTCAATCCTGGCTAGAAGCAGTCGGATGTCTAACCGTACTGATGAGCTGTGATACAGCGAAACAGATCTGTCTGCTGATTACCTATATATATATATATATTTCAATTTGTGTATATAATTTTTTTTGTCCAGACTCTGGTTACTATGTAATTGGTTCCTGGAGAATAGTTCCAATTTAAGACAATATACTGTATAAGGGCAGTAAAAATATGTTGAAGTACCACTCTTGAACACTTTTTAATACAAATGTATACTGGTCTAATTTTATTATGACTAAAAACTAAGTAATTAAACAATCGATATATATATATATATATATATATATATATATATATATATATATATAATACAAATAGTTTGTCACTTAGCTGATTCATCTTCCGACTTCAGAATTTCGTAGACGGACCACTTGGGAATCACTCCGTCCACTCATCAGGGAGCAGCAGCAATTGATTGCTAATACTTCTAGAATTGTTTCTTTTTTATATGCTGAGACTAACAATGGGGAACATCGGGGAAAAGACACAAAAGGAACAGGGTTCAAGAAGACAAAAGATGGCGATTGACGTTGAATTTAAATTTTTGAAGGTTGTAGTTGGCAGGGAAGCAACAAATCAGAATGGAGTTACAAAAATTTTTTTTCACTGGGTTAGTGCTCTCTGCTCGAAAGCAGAGAGCGCTCTTCGCCCAAAGGCAGAGAGCTGACAGTGTCATAGTAGCAGAGGCAAATGCCGACTGCAACTAGCACAGGCAAGCAACATTCCTAATAATAAACCTAGCAATTGATAAAATAACTCACCTTCATGTGAGCGTAAAGCGTAATTCCAATAAAGAGCAAAGTGTAGATCTGCTTCATTTTAGCATCAGACATACTGATGGTAAGCAGAAAAGTTTCTCTGTGGTGATTAAATGAAAGCAGTTTTGTTCTGGAGCCGTTATAATTTACAATGCATATTTTGTGCCAGTTAGAGGTCTTTTTCAGGAGCAGTTGCCAGTTCTGCATTGACGGATAGATCTGTTTGACTTGATATTAATGAAAAAATATCTTGGATGCTATTCTAAGACGATCAGTCAGTTAAATGCCATACGTGAAACACGCTTGGGCGATCATGTCTCATTCGAGACATGATTGACTGAGCAAAAGATTATCCCGCAGTAGGTTGCCATTGTTTTCTGCAGTAGACTGGTTACCAGCCAAGGCTATAGAACCTAATCTGTCCTGCTATTTAACCCATAGCTGGAGGGAAGAGACGGATTAATACTTTTCCCAAGGGTATTTGTGCGTAAGTGAATGCAGTGGATTTAGCTGGAATTCGAATTCGGTTCCCCGATTTCTCGTTCTGAGCCGATATCCACTGCACCACAACGCCCATCTATATGTACAATATTTAACTTAAAATGCTTAACTTGGATTTTTTTCAGATGTTTTCAGAGTAATATAGCATTTTGAATTTTAGTTTGAATTTTAGTCTGAATTTTCTTTCTCCTGTTTTTTATATTGATATTCAGTTTAAATTTTAGTTTTCAATTTTGATAGTTTAGTTTCCAATTTACCTCCCTCTCAAATCTCTAAATTTTTATTCATTTTAATTTTATAGATTGTTCATATTTTTATTCGTCCTCCTGCTGCTTTTAAAAAGGCAGGGGGTTGTAAGTTAAGAAAGTGACTGAATTCGTGACGCCAGGCTAAGATTGAGTTGATTCTAGGCCTTTCTTTGAATTTTCTCAAGATATAGCAGTAATATCCAATGCAAGGGCAAATGTGCAAGATGGATTCTGATAAGAATATTTTTTTTTTGGCACAGCACGGGGAGCCAACATTCCTAGTAATAACGAGTGTTTCGATGTAATCACTACCCTTCATGTAAGCGGAAAACATGAATCCAATCAAGCGCAAAGTGTGACTTTACTGTATTTTAGCATCAAACATGCTGATGGCAGACACAAAGGATTCTCTGTGATGGTTAAATGAAAGTAGTTTTGTTTTAGATACGTTAAAATTTAGAATCTATTTCTTGCCCAAGTCAACCATGTTTAGAGGTATTTTCAAAAACGGTTGCCAGGTTTACATTGTCAGATCTGGTGGTGTGTGTATTTTCATGCAGACAGAATCATTACTGAATTAAAGTACAGGTACAACCCAAAATGCCAAATACAGGTGAGGGATACCAGAACCAAGCAAGTAAAAAATTTAAATACCTAGAAAGTGTTCTAACAGGAGATGGAAAGTGCGACATAGAGATCTGAAGGCGAATTTGCATGGCAAAGGACGCGTTCCAGAAACTGAGTAAAGTATTAAGACACAGGAATATTTCACTAGAAACAAAGAAAATAGTGCTGGATTGCTATGTAATGTCAGTTCTTCAATACATCAGTGAATGCTGGACAATATCATCGAAAATGAGGACAAAACTTGAATAAGCGGAAATGTGGTTCTACAGAAGGATGCTGCGGATATCGTGGACTGAGCATGCAAGCAACGATGAGGTGCTGGAAAGAATGGCTACAAAAAGAAAATTAATACTGAGCATCAGGAAGAAACAACTGAGGTTCCTGGGACATGCAATGAGGAAGGAAAGCTTGGAGAACCTGATACTGGCAGGCCAGATAGAAGGAAAAAGAGACAGAGGAAGGCAGCGGATAACATATTTGCAGGGCCTGATCAGGTGGATGGAACGGAGGTTGTGAGGTGTAACAGAAGCAAACATACTAAGAGCCACCAAGGATAGGGAGACGTGGAGAGCCATGATCGCCTACGTTC
The DNA here is from genome assembly GCA_037127315.1 of Ascarosepion bandense. Classification (NCBI taxonomy): domain Eukaryota; kingdom Metazoa; phylum Mollusca; class Cephalopoda; order Sepiida; family Sepiidae; genus Ascarosepion; species Ascarosepion bandense. Next base: position 4,813,237 of record JBBBDQ010000871.1, on the reverse strand, counting down.
TGAAGGGACAGGGCACATAAAAGAAGAAGAATGCAGTACGGCAAGAAAATCAGTAGAAAATTATGACAAGAAAATATCTTTAGAGAAAAAAATGAGAGCTAAACTGCGATGTAATAAATCTGCCATCAAATGAAGAGTCTTCATGCAATAGAGATGTGGTTCTACCGACAAATTCTGAGAATAACTTGGACATAACATATGAAAAACAAAGAAGATTGAAGGAAAATAGAAAGAAGTAGAAAAATTGCAATCCGAAAGTGACAGTTGAAATTTCTCCGAAACATAGCGTGGAAAGACTGCTTAGAGAATTTAACACTCACAAAACATACTGATGGCAATAAATGCAAGAGAAAACATCAAGTAACTTGATTAACAAATTGTGTCAACCGCAGACAGAAAAGGAACAATGACGAGTCAAGAGTTATGTAGGACAAAAAAAAAAAAATGAAGTTGTGGAGATCATTGAACACCCACGTCTACCCCTCCTCCTTCGTCTTATTTATCCTTTTATTATTTATAATCTTTATTTTCACACATTTTATTATCTTTTCTTCTTTTCTATATTTTCTTTTTTTTTTACCTTTTTTCTCTTCAATTTTCTTTTTTTCGTTATTGCTCTCCTTTCATTTTGTCTGTCGTTTGCATTCTCTTCTTAAATTTCCTTAACCTTCGCCCATTTACAATATAAACAGAATCAATTATTTAGCCCTTCGCACCTGACGAAGGATCATATTTCGCTAGTTGTGAAAAATATCAACTGTTCCATCTTCCGAAATGAATGATTAAACGCTATTTTAAAAACATTTCACATTTCAGCTAATGTCCCTTCACTTTTCTTCCTTACTACACGCATAGATTATTATTTTCTTGTATTTCTCTCCGTCTTCCACTTTACGCGTATCCTAGAGGTATAAAACGGAACCAGCTGATCGGAAGTTCCAGAGTCTATATATATATATATATATATATATAGATATAAACTACAGTTCAAAGGTTTGAAGTCACCCCTTGAATTAGTATGAGTGAACTTAACAGAAGAGTGAAAAAGAGAGAGAGAAAAAAAATGAAAATGCGCTTTTAGAGTCCATAAAATAAGAATTAACTCAATTATCAAACTTATACTTTGAGAAACATTCGCAATGATTAGCAAAGATGTGTGCTTCAGTAAGACTAAAGGAGGTTAATTTGACGAGAGCAAAATTTAATCATAAAATGTCTTTTTTCTTTTTGTCATAATTAAATTTCTAACTAAAAATATTTTTTTTTCAGTAATGTATATTAATTTTCTCTTATTTAAAGTACAAAACCGACACTTTTTGGGCCAACTTAAAAAAGATTACCAAGGAATACCTCAAACTTTTGAACTGTAATATATATATATATATATATATATATATATATATATATATATATATATATATATAAATTGATTGTATCAAAAATAATTTTACAAATTTTGAGGACGAGTTCCTCACACCAAAACAAGGATAAAAGCCCACATTAACATATGTCCCCAAATCATACGTCTTTGAGTTAATTTTAAAGTTTATGGAAGACACAGTTAAATGTAGAATTCAAAATAGAATCCTCCATCCAGAGTTTATGGTGCCATAAATACTGTCTCAGCAACAGAATAAATAGCATCAAAGTTTAAATGACTCAGCTGCCTTCAGTCTGGAAAGGCAACCTAATCCGGCCGTGCAACCTCGCGTCCATTACCATTCGCGCAGCCGTATGTAAAAAAATCATAACTTTCTTTAAATTAATGACTCAAAGACGGATAATTTGCGGACATATGTTTATATGAAATTTTTCGTTGTTTTGGTGTGAGTAACCCACCCACAAAGTTTCAAAAGCATTTTTGATACATCTCCTCTCTATCTCCCTCCTCTCTCTCTCTCTCTCTATATATATATATATATATATATATATATGTATTAGCATGCGGTGTAGATATAGAAGAATCCAAAGGAGCATCCTGTACGTACAGTAGTTGGATAACTCACTAAGAGATCTCTAAATATATATGTATATAAATACATATAGAGCAAATATAAGAAAAATTAAGGTAGACACGTTATTTCATGGTAAATTGGAAGTATAGGCCTATTTCCGGCGAAACATCATCATCTTCCGTCTTTATTGTACAAAGTATTTTCCTTTGTACAATAAAGACGGAAGATGATGATGGTTCACCTTAAATAGGCCCATACTTCCGATTTATTATGAAATAACGTGTCTGCCTTAATTTTTCTTATATATATATATATATATATATATATTTCTTTTTTCTAGGTCAAGAACAGTGCTGTGTAAAATATATGCAAAAGTGTAAAAAGTTTACTTGTGACACGTTTAGAACGAGGGATGCTCGGAATTTTAACTATATTACATCTATATTTAGGAAGAATCTATCTTAACTGAACATAAAATTTGTTACTATCACATCTAAAACAATTAAAGACTTCGTTAATACTAAAAACAATAAGCTAAAACTTGAAGGGGGGATTTTCCTGACCACTTATTATAGCTGTCACAAAAAATACACAGGAGAAACCTCATGGAATCTAAATAAACGATTATAAAAGGAACATTTTACAAAGCAATATATCGCATACGTTGGTTAATCGCCGTAACGAGACTGACCAGAACTGTGACATAAAAATGCTACTCTGATCAAAGGAGAAAACAACTGACGACAACGAAAATGCCTAGAGAGTGCTTTGCGATCAAGGCACTCTCTAGACATTTACCGTAAATTTGCGCTCTGGCGCTTACAACACTTCGCCATTCCAGGGATAACCTCTATTATCAAAGTGTATGTAATTTAGGCGGCATGCTATCCATTGCACCCAATATATATATATATATATATATATATATATAAAGAAAATGAAATTATGTTTGTTTAAATTCGTATTCCTTTTTTGAGGTGTCAGGTCATTTTTTCGGAATATATATATATATATATATATATATATATATATATATATTTTTTTTTTTCGAAAAAATGACCTGACACCTCAGAAAAGGAACACGAATTTAATCAAACATAATTTCATGTTAATTTTTTTTTTAAATATCCGGGCCTAGGCTGCCTTTCGGTCAATGCTTCGTCAGGGACCAGTCGTAACAGACTGATTGGAAATAAATAAATATGGAGACAGTACTGGAACACGCATAAAATTACAAATATTGTAAATACGTAAAATTAAGAAAAATAAAAAAAAAATACGATTAAAATACGTAAATAAAGAAAGATGATCCGATGGAGAATTTCATAAGATCCTTACATTTATTCGGAGGTATGTGAGCTTTATTTTGTTTCCTTTTTATGCTCCACCGGATCATTTTTCTCTATTTACGTATATTAATCGTAATTTTTTTGTCTTTCTTAATTAATTAGTAGTACTTCTCTTAGACTTACTGCCATCTAAGGCCCGAGAACACTGCCTTCACTGTGAGAAGAAAGGGTTTTCTGATGGGTATTTTTTCGAAATGAACGGTCAGTATTTGAACATGTTTCGCCAGTTCCATTTACCGCGCCGAAACCCGCACGTTCTATTGGACGGTTTTAGAGTTAAAATCGAATGAAAAATAATCACAAATGTCGATTAGACAGAAGAATGAGAAAATATGAAAAGATATAAGGATTATAAAAAATAAAAATTTCTTAAATTTGCATTTTCTCACTCTTTATATGATTTTCTATGTTTAACTTCTTTGAATTAAAGTTACGCTCTTAGACGATTAAATTTAAAAAAACAATTCAGACATTTCTCTCCTCATATACAGATCGGAAAGTCTTTAGGAATGATAAACACAAATAAAAAGTTATTATGAATTATAAACACAAATAAGAAGTCATTATGAATGATAAATAAAAATAATAAATCGTAATAATAATAATAATAATAATAATAATAATAATAATAATAATAATAATAAATAATTAATAATAATAACATAGCAATAATAATAATAATATAACATAGCAATAATAACATAGAAATAATAATAATAATAATAATAATAATAATAATAATAATAATAATAATTCATAATAATAACAACATAGCACTAATAATAATAATAATAATAATAATAATAATAATAATAATAATAATAGCAACAACAACAATAATAATGATAATGAAAATAATAATAATATTAATAATAATATAGCAACCAAGGAATTCGAAAAACTGTCAAAATATAAAGACCTGGAAATTGAAATAGAAAAAATTTGGAAATTGAAAACAAGAATCGAACGAGTGATAGTAGATGCACTTGGAATGATAAAAAATGCAACAAAACAACACATTGAAAAAATCCCTGGAAACTCTAGCTTAAAAGAGTGTCTTGTTAAGTACAGCCTACACACTAAGGAGAACTTTGTCTAAGTAACACTAAGGATGTTAGGGGAGATAGAAAAAAAATGAAATGGAGCCATAACAACACACTACTACCTGCCTTAGGTCTTCTTGCAGACTTGGTAGGTAGTGCGACCATAATAGAAGTAGAATTATGATGAAAAATGAAATAATAATAATAATAATAATAATAATAATAATAATTTGAATAAATGTGCTAAAGCTACAGTTTTACGTGGATCAATACAAGAAACATCCTCAATTAGCCTAGACCCTGCTGGAACAATAAAAGAATTGAAACCAGAAGAAGCTTATAAATACCTAGGTGTAAATGAGAGCGTAAACATTCACCATAAAAAAATGAAAGAAATAGTGCGTAAAGAGTACTATAGAAGGCTACGAATGATATTAAAAACTGAATTAAATTCACAGAACAGAGTTATGGCCATTAACAGCCTTGCAATCCCAGTTGTCCAATATAGCTTCAACATCTTAAACTGGACTCTAAACGACATCAGGCGAATGGATGCTAAAACAAGAAAGCTTCTCTCTAAGCATAAGATGCATCATCCAAAGGCTGATGTAGACCGTCTATACATACCCCGTAAAGAAGGTGGAAGGGGTCTTATTCAGCTGGAATTGTCATACAAGACAACAACTATTGGCTTACTAACATACATAGAAACAACAAAGGATTGGATGATACAATTAGTAAGGCAACATGAAGTAAGAAAGAAAAAATATTCAATAATTAAAGAAGGCAGTAAATACAAACAAGATTTACAGTTAGTAGATTCTGTAGAAAAGCAAAACAGTAGCCAAGAACCAACTACTGCGGCAAAAAATATGAAAATGAAAGCCAAAGATAAAGCTCTTGAAAAGATGAAACAGCGCTGGCAGGACAAACCTCTGCATGGCCAATATCCAGTACGTGCCAATAAATCCAATGTTGACAAAGTTAATACTCATCGATGGTTACGTGCATCTGGATTAAAGTCTGAAACTGAAGGATTTATACTTGCAGCACAAGACCAAAGTCTTTTCACGAGAAACTTTCAGGCAAATATTATGCATAATAATATGGATCCAAAATGCAGGTTTTGTGATAAACACCAAGAAACAATAGACCACCTAATCTCAGGCTGTTCTGTCAGTCAGTTAAGTGCCATGCGCGATACACGCTTTGGGCGATCATGTCTCGAAAGAGACATGACTGACTGGGCAGAAGATTATCCCGCAGTAGGTTGCCATTGCTTTCTGCGGTAGACTGGTTGCCGACCAAGGCTATAGAACCCAATCTGTCCTATTATTTAACCCATAACTGGAGGGAAGAGACGGATTAATACCTTTCCCAAGGGTATTTGCGCGTAAGTGAATGCAAGGAATTCAACTGGAATTCGAACTCGGTTCCCCGATTTCTTGTTCCGAGCCGATATCCACTGCGCCACAACGCACATTCGCTGTTCTGTGCTTGCCCCGGCTGTTCTGTGCTTGCCCCAAACGAATATAAAAATCGCCACGATAGAGTTGGGCAATATTTACATTGGGCAATGTGCAAACATTATGGAAAAACTGTAAACAAACACTGGTATGAACATCATCCAGCACCGGTTACAGAAATAGAAGATGTAACCATTCTATGGGATTACACCATCTACACAGACAGAAAAATTGAAGCAAACAGGCCAGACATTATTGTTAAAAACCAGAAGGAGAAAACTTGTCTATTAATTGATATGGCTTGTCCAGCGGATTGTAACATAGCAATCAAGGAATTTGAAAAACTGTCAAAATATAAAGACCTGGAAATTGAAATAGAAAAAATGTGGAAATTGAAAACAAGAGTTGTGCCAGTGATAGTAGGTGCACTTGGAATGATAAAAAATGGAACAAAACAACACATTGAAAGAATCCCTGGAAACCCCAGCTTAAGAGATATACAAAAAATTGTCTTATTAAGTACAGCCCACACACTAAGGAAAACGTTATCTATGTAATGCTGGGGATGATAGGGAAGATAGAAAAACATGAAATGGAGTCATAACACGCCACTACCTGCCTTAGGTCTCCCCGCAGACTTGGTTGGTAGTGAGACCAAAGTAGAAATCGAAATATGATGAAAAGTGACATAATAATAATACAAAAAGCGAAGGAAGAAATCAAGAGCCATATAAGTCAGATAAAAAATATTTTCAGTGGAGGAACGAGAACAACTCCCAAAATTACAACCAACAAAGCATAACCTCGAAACTATTAAGCTGTACAATGCAGCATTCAAATTAATTTTGGATGAAAAAGACACTTATATAAATCTCAATGAAGCAATATATGCATCAGCAATAGCAGCAACAACAAACTTGAACATCAAATTAAAAACAAGGCAGTCTCACAGACATGAAAATCCACCTTGGAAAAGAAAAATAGAAAAAGAAATCGAACAACTTAGAAGTGAATTATCAGTACTCGATGAACTGACAAGAGGAATAAATGTAAGAAATAGAAAAGGCAGAAGAGTCGAAAGAAAATACAATATTAGAAATGAAAATGATGTCCTATCAACTAAGGAAAAAATAAAGCAAACAATACAACTGAAGGCTCAAAGAATAAGATGCTATGAAAAAAGATCAAGATTCTACAGACAAAACAAGATTTTTCAAACGATACAAAGAAATTTTACAGAGAAATAGGTAAAAAAAAAAAAAGAATTGAAGTGACAGTCCCCCCCCCCCCAAAAAAAATAGAAGAGTTTATACAGTTCTGGGAAAATATGAGATTTCCCTAAAGAACATAACAAAGAAGCAGACTGGATTGCTCAAGAGATAGAACGAATGAAAAATAAACCAAAACAGAGCTGGAATCAGAGAAGAGGATGTTAAATGTGCATTGAAAAAAAGCACACAACTGGAAATTTTCAGGAATAGATAAAATTCCTAACTCTTGGCTATATTATTTAAATACAGCACATTAAAAGCTAGCCAAAGAACTTCAAGAAATGGTTAACAATCTCACTAAAATTCCTGCATGGATGACAAAAGGAATTACATTTATTCTACCCAAGAATAGTGACACAAATAATCCGAAAAACTACAGACCACTTACATGCCTTCCGACAACATACAAACTATCAACTTCTATTTTAACAAAACAAACATATTTCTTCTTGGAAAGAAATGACACACTACCGCTTGAACAAAAAAAAGGTGCAAACGTGGCTGTTACGGATGCAAAGACCAATTACTTATGAATCGGATGATCTTGGAAAACTGCTTCGATGCAAAGAAAGATCTTAGTACTGGCTGGATAGATTATCGTAAGGCATTCGATAGTATACCACATTTCTGGATCTTAAAGACTTTAAATATGTACAAGGTATCAGCTGGCATCATCAATTTCATCAAACAATGTATGTCGATATGGAAAACAACCCTTTACCTCAATCATATAAATGGAACCTATAAGTCTGGAGAAATAAACATCAAAAGAGGTATATTTCAAAGTGACTCTTTGTCTCCCTTATTTTTCATATCGGTAATAGCATTAACCAGTCAACTTAACAAGACAGAATGTGGTTATAAAATAGCCCAAAAGAAAATAAACCATCTATTTTACATGGATGACTTAAAGTTGTATGCTAAGAATGACAATGAGCTGGAAGGTCTTCTGCAAACTGTAAAATGCTTCAGAGAAGACACTGGAATGAAATTTTACTTGAATAAATGTGCTAAAGCTACAGTTTTACGATGAACACTACAGCAAACATCCCCAATTATCTTAGGCCCTGCTGTGACAATAAAAGATTTAGAGCAAGTAAAAGCTTATAAGTACTTAGGTGTATATGAGAGTGAAAGAATTCACCATAAAAAATGAAATAAGTAGTGCGTAAAGAGTACTATATAAGGCTACGATTGATATTAAAAACTGAATTGAATTCTCAGAACAGAATTATGGCCATTAATAACCTTGCCATCCCAGTGGTCCAATAAAGCTTCAACATCTTGAACTGGACTCTAAACGACATCAGACGAATAGAGTTCAAGACAAGAAAGCACCTTTCTAAACATACGATGCATCATCCAAAGTATGATGTGGACCGCCTATACATACCCTGTAAAGAAAGTTGTTATTCAGCTAGAATTGTCATACAAGACAACAACTATTGGCTTACTAACATACATAGAAACAAGAAAGGACTGGATGATACAATTAGTTAAACAACATGAAAACACAAAAAAAAATATTCAATAGTGAAAGAAGGCAGCAAATACAAACAAGATTTACATTTAGTAGATGCTGTAGAAAAGCAAAACAGAAGCATCGAATCAACTATTTTGGCAAAAAATATGAAAAAAGCCAAGGATAAAGCTCTTGAACAGATGAAACAACGTTGAAAAGACAAACCGCTGCATAGCCAATACCCAGAACTTGCTAATAAACCCAATATTGATAAAGTTAATACTCATCGATGGTTACGTGCATCTAAATTAATGTCTGAAACTGAAGGCATTATTCTTGCTGCGCAAGACCAAAGTCTTTTCACTTGTAACATCCAGGCAAATATCATACATAATAATGGGGATCCAAAATGCAGGTTCTGTGATAAATACCAAGAAACAATAGACCATCTAATCTCAGGATGTTCTGTACTTGCCCCAAATGAATAATATTTACACTGGACAATGTGCAAACACTATGAAAAATATGTAAACAAACACTGGTATGAACATCACCCAGCACCGGTTACAGAAATATAAGATGTCACTATTCTATGGGATTACACTATCTATACAGACAAAAAAATTGAAGCATGTAGGCCGAACATTATTGTTAAAAACTAAAAAGAAAAAAAAACTTGCTTATTAATTGATATGGCTTGTCCAGCAGATTGTAACATAGCAACCAAGAAATTTGAAAAACTGTCAAAATATAAAGACCTGGAAATTGAAATAGAAAAAATGTGGAAATTGAAAACCCGTATAGTACTAGTGATAGTGGGTGCACTTGGAATGATGACAAATGGAACAAAAAGCACAGTGAAAGTATCCCTGGAAACCCTAGCTTAAGAGATATACAAAAATTGTTTTGTTAAGTATAGCCCACACACTAAGGAGAACTTTGTCTATGTAACGCTAGTGATGTTAGGAAGGTATGAAAAAACATGAAATGAAGTTATAACAACACACCACTACCTGCCTTAGGTCTTCCTGCAGACTTGGTAGGTTGTGCAACCATAGCAGAAATCGATTTATCATGAAAAATAATATAATAATAAAGGCAACAGTACTTTTTGATATCCGAAAAAGTAGAGTTACCAGGTAAATTTCGTAAGCTCAAATGGCATAAAGAAGTTTATAGAATTTCGATCCACTATTTATGAATACAGCTTATGGCGACCCACACAAATTTACTGGTCAAAAACATTTTAATTTTTAATTATCGATATCTGTAGCTAATGTACTGTATGAATAGGTGAAAATTGATTTCCTTTTTACGATGACGAATGATTAAATTTAGAGAATGGCCAAACCTGATTTGTTAATCTCGTCAAAACGACATACTGTTTGATATAACAACAGCCTGGCAATGGAAGCCAGAGTCTTGAACTATCTCAACAGTTGGCGTTTAATCGAAGCTAATGTGTAATTCTAGTATAACATTTTACGACCCACGAATATTCCGCTAGCGACCTACCAGTGCATCGAGGCCAATAGTTTAGAAAATGCTGGCCTAAAGCAAAGAAACTGTTGCAATTAATTAATATGGGAACGATTTTAGAGCGTTCAAAAACTTCTTCATAGTATTACGTGGTAGTTTTGCGGAAACTGAGTTGATTTTCTAAGGGCCGCTTAGATGTGGCACAAGGCCTGAAGTATGAGGTACCCAGTGAGGAAATCACTACTTAGTTTTAATAGGTTCAAGTGAGTCAAGCTTGCTAACCAATACATTACGTCTAGTTACGGCTTACGGCCATATCACGTTGAATACACCGTTTCTCGCTCGATCGCCGAAGTTAAGCAACGTTGTGCCTGGTCAGTACTTAAATGGGTGATCGATTGGGAATACCAGGTGTTGTAAGCGTATATTGACGAATGTATGTTGTGGTGCAGTGGATATTGGCTCGGAATGAGAAGTCGGCGAGCCGAGTTCGAATTCCAATTGAATACCCTGCATTCACTGGTATCCTTGGAAAAGGTATTAATCCGTCCCTTCCCTTCAGTTATGGGTTAAATAACAAGGGTAGGACTTGGGGAACCTGCCCTTAAAAACAAATCCCAATGAATCTTGATACTCAAAAAGAAAAATGTATTACTAGGCACAAAAACTTATATAAAACAACAATAAATTGTTGAAAGAAAAAGGTATTACCAGCAATAAATAAAGTTTAGTTGGCAATAAATAACTCGCCGAGGTTGATTTGCCACAAAAACAACCAACGTCTAGTTACCCTCTCTGAGATTGATAGTGTTGCAATGATTGCCGAAAACTATGAGCTTGGGTTTTGCTAATGCTCTTAGGTTGTAAGACGTTCTTTTTGCGTGTCTGCAAAAGATATGCATGATAGCAAAAAAGGATTGAAGCAAAACTGTTAAGCACACTTTTTGATCACAAAACTTTAACATCAACGATGACGAACCAAGAAGCTCGACATCGAGACAGAAAAAACATAGAAGAAACTTTTATTTTTGATCTGTTAACGATTAGATTAAAAAAATCCATATAAATTAATAGCAAATACTTCTTTGCTTTATATTATCTCGGATAACGGGGGTAAACATTAAGTAATCGTAATCGTTCGTAAAATCCAAATACATTAAGTAATCGTAATCGTTCGTAAAATCCAAATACAATAATAAAACCTTTCGGAAAACGAGGAAGAATTGTATAATGAAAGTGATAAGAAAACCATTTTGACGAAGATTCGAACGTGGCTGGAGTAAATAATTTCTTAAAGGGTTCAGTATTTCGACAGTTGCATTGTACTTGTAAAATCTATTACATTTCTGTGATGTCAGAAAGAACAATAACGATAGTAGTATCAAGAATGATGATGAATGCGCCCTTTGTGATAATAAAAGACAAAAAAAAATAGATTTAAAGAAGAAAATTGATAAAAGAAAATAAATTTAAAGAATATAAATTTAAAGAATATAAAAAAAAGGTGTTGTTTTGGTGAACTGCTTCACCATCAATCGTAATCCACTACAGAAACAAAACAAGAGTCACAATCTCCAGTGGGAGGTGCCCAAACAAGCGATGGACATTTCTTTAGCCTCCCTGAAGGCGTTTAAAACGTTTTCTCCGGTCGACAAATGCGCCAACTCTGAACTTAACATCGTATCATTTTCTCAAACGGTCGAGCGCTGACAGGACCTTAACAGCAAAACTCTAATGGGTAACAAATGAAACAGAGCAATGATTTCTTTCCTGTTTCCCGCCTAGACCTGTCCCTCACCTCCAGTTTGACAGGGATAGTGGGGCGGTAATCGTTTGACAAGAGCTGGGGGTTACTGTCAAAGAGTCAGGCGAAGTAGCAATGACAGTGGTTGTTGGGGATACGGAACAACCAACCGCAACATCAATACGTTTGGAGCTGCTAAATTGTTTGTCGGTTCTTTCGGAAGAACATTGACTCCGATTTGAATGATTGAACTTTTTCTTTCTCTTACTTTCTTTTTTTCTTTCGTCATTTTCTCATTATTTTTCAACTCCCATTTATTATTTCATTCTTTTACATTCATATTTTCTATTTTTTCTTAATTTTCCAGCACTCTTTCTTTCTTTCTTTCTTTCTTTCCTACTTTTCTTCATTCTTTCTTTCCTACTTTTCTTCATTCTTTCTGTTCTTCTTTTTTTCAACACTCTTTGTTTATTTGTTCGTTCGTTTGTTTCTTATTTTCTTATTTTCTTCTTTTTATTTCCTCTTTTTTCTTTCTTTCTTTCTTTTTTTCAACACACTTTGTTTATTTGTTCGTTCGTTTGTTTCTTATTTTATTCTTTTATTCTTTTTATTTCCTCTCCTTTCTTTCTTTCTTTCTTTCTTTCTTTCTTTCTTATCTCATTATTTTTCAATCCTCTTTCTTTTTTTTATTCTCGCGCAAACTATATTAATTCTTCATAATAATCCAGTTTGTATGTCCCGTTGCGAATGTTCATCTAATGGCTGACATTTTGATATTTGGTTTCAGACTCTTCTTCATCTAAACAGTCCATCTATCCAGACAAAAAGTAACAAAGTGAACAAATAAAAATAAAATCTTTTCAAATATAGAATAAGATAAATTAAAACAAACCAGAAAAACATGAATTTAGTTATAAAATAAAATAAGTTACCCTTCTGACCATAAAATTATAATCTTTCTTGTAAAATTTAAAATTCTGTTCAGATTGTAATTAAATTTCTGACTGATTTTTCACCGACTAATAACGATAAAAGAAGTAAATAAAGAGTTGTATTTAATAATTTCTACAATAGCTAACCATTGTTTTAAATGACCTTTTTTCTTTTTTTAATCCTTTCACCCCAAGCAATGCATTCCACTGCCACTATTGCGCAAGGGGCTATATAGGGGAACGTAAAGAGAAAGAGTGGTTAGATATAGGAAATGTCAGAAGGAGGGTGATAGACTGGTAAGGATACCGGGGCTGAGGGTTGGGTAGATGGGAAGAATGTTTGAGAGAATGGATGCGAGTTAGTGTGTTAGGAGGTGTCTATTGACCTTACATTTAAACTCCTGGAGATTGTAGCTGTCGGCGAAGCAATCATGTGGAAGGGAATTCCACAGTCTGGAAGTGCGAGAAAAGAAGCTGTTGGAATAGAAATTGCGGTTACATTTTATCGGTTTCACTGTAAAAGGGTGGGATCTAGTAGCTAATCTAGTATCTCGTGCAAATTCGTACTAAGGGGGCACCAGTGATCTAAGTTCATCGGAGCAGAAGCCGTGAAAGTATTTATAGAAGAGAAACAGGGAAGCCACGTCACGCCGGTGAGAGAGAGACTGCAGCCGGTCTACCAAGTCGGTGTCGATCATATTACAGACTCTCCGTTGTATTTTGTCAAGAAGCCCGGGGAGAATAGTAGGGGTATCCGACCAGATGTGGCAGCAGTATTCAATACACGGGTGGATGGTAGATTTATATATGTGCAGGATAGATTCAGACGGAAAAATATTCCGGGCCCTGCACAGGGAACCAACTTTCATAGCAGCGGATTTAGCAATGGATTCGATATAGTCATTCCACTTGAGGTCCGCTGAAAGTGTGAGACCAAGGAGGCGTAGTGTTTTACTCTCTGGGAGGTAAGCCTGGTCCATGCTAATGGGAGGTATGTGCGATTGTCTATGATAGTTGCGTCACAACTTTATTAATGTCACGCGTATAAAATTCTTTAAGTTTTTAGGCCTGAAATTAGAAACTAAATAATTAAAATGATCTAAACGACTTTGCAAACATCTAACCGGAAGGAACCATATAAGAGAATATAAAAAACGAAGCATGTTCCGTAGTCGAGTGCTTCCAGGATATATTTGGTCATTCAATTCATTATGGTGTTGTATGTTATCATGGTGAAGCATGATGCCTTTTTATTTTGGTAAAAGATGGGCTTTTTCCCGACTGGGATTGTTTAATTGTCATGTAGTTACTCGTAAATAACTGTTTCCTGAATATTCGACTGTCAGAAAACTCTATTTCAGATGCATTCCCGTTCGTAGCAGATAAACAGACCTTCCACCACTAGTAAATCACTGATGCCTCCGATAAACGTTGTGATACAGGATCTGTTGCTCATATCCTGTAATGACTCTGTTAAAAAATAGTACTTGAAGCTGGCAATAATGTGCAGTAATTAGCACGTTTCTTCAAAAATCTCAGCTGACAAGTCATGAGAAAGGCACTTCCAAAACTTTGACACTTTCCCCAAATATCTCATTAACTGATGACTTACATAAAAATAATGCTGAGTTCTCTCGCTGTCGTTTGGTTATCATAAACACTTGCTTACAGCGGATCAGAAGCGACTCCTCTTTGTCGATTCTCTCTTTGCTTGGCTCAGATTAAAGTCTTCTTTCTGAAATATATCCTTTACATTCTTTCACACACTATGCCATCACCATATGTGGTTTTAATAGATCTTGCTGTTGTAAAGGATCCACTTCTCATTTCCAGTAATGATTACTAAAAAAGTCGTTGGAAGTTCACAAAAATAACTATAATTGACACGTTGCTTATGATTCTTTATGTCTAAAGTGGCTTCTGATTTCTCTGGCTCTAATGTTTAGGTTATGATCAGTAGTTGATTCTAGTGGAACAAAATCAAATCATCTTTATCGATTTTTTCTCTTGGATCATTCTTTTGACAAAACGCTTCCTTTTTGAGATGGAGAAACGACATTCGATATGTTCTTTCAGACACTGTCGCCACCATTACTGCTTTTAACTCGGTTTGTTGTAGTCTTTCAATTATTTTATCTTTGAAATTCATAGAAAATTATGAATGTGTTATTTTTATAGAGCATACGTGGGATAGATTTGCCCTTTTTTCTTCAAATACTTTTCACATAATCTAAAAGAAATAAGACATATTGTTTATCTAGACACAGACAAATATAAATTAAAAAGAAAATTTCATTTATATATATATATATATATATATATATATATAGAGAGAGAGAGAGAGAGAGTTATTATTATTGTATTAGCATACTGCAACCCAATACCTATAAAGTATCAGTGCTTAATACACCATCATCAGGCAGTAAAATGTGGTTAATTTACTTGGTTATATATATATATATATATATATAAAAATATATATTATATATATATTAAAACAGGAAATAACATATTACATTGCATTTGACTAGATGGTTTTGTTGTCATTTCGCGCTATCCCGCGGTGTGACGTCATAAAACCGCATCGCAAACTTAAGAACTGCGTTTATTATTTTTGGTAACTATTGCCGTTGCCAAGCGGAGTTTTATGTCAACACAAAATAAAATCGTCGGTGATGGTGGATTTTATAATATTTCAGTTTAAACTACCTCTCTGAAGATGGCTCATGTGAGCCGAAAGCTTAGAAGAAAACCAATAAATAATTATCCAAATGTTGGAGAATTTTTGTCTTTATTTTCAACTGAAATTAAAGCAAAAATACGACGTTTAGAACGGCTCATGATTAAACATAATAGACATTCATTGTCTCTTATATTTAATAGAATATGTCTAGAAAATTACTTGCTGCCTCGATATACTAAATATATATATATATATATATATATATATATATATATATATATATATATATAAGCAGATTTTAAAAAAAGCCATCCTATTAGATGAATATGGTAGGGTGGGAGATTGTAACATTTTAAAAGAATTGTGTGCGGAGACTCATACAAATAAATATATGAACGTGTCATAATCAAGTAATAACATCCCACCCCACCATATTCATCTAATTTGATGTCTATTTTAATATTAGTTTAATTTTATTTTTTAAAAAATGCCTTAACATATATATATATATATATATATATATATATATATAACCAAGTAAATTAACCACATTTCACTATCTGATGATGGTGTGCTAAACACCGAAATTTTATAGCTATTGAGTTGCAGTATGAATATACTTTAATTAGTATTAACTAGTTAAATTATATATATATATATATATATATATATATATATATATATATATGATGTTAATAGACGTTATACCAGTATATGTTTATTTTAAAAACAGTGCTCAATGCACAATCAAAAGAACTGCCTGATGAGACCGATATGATTGAAACCTGGGTAGCGAATAAATGGTGAACGTTTCGCCCTTTATTATATTTATATATATATATATAAGAAGAGACAGCTGAAATCCCCTGAACATATAATGAGGAAGGAAGGCTTAGAAAATTTAACCCTCAGGAGCATATTAAGGGTATAAGAGATAGGGGAAGCCTCGAGCCAATTACTAGACGTGCTTGTGAGAATGGACAGCGGAACAGGTGGTGGAAACCTTAGCAAAGGGATAAAAACCGCTTAGAACCATAAGAGATAGGAAGTTGTGGATAGCCATGATTGCCTATATAGTGAAAGGACGTGGCACAAAGAAGAAGAAGAAGAAGAAGAAGAAGAAGAAGCTTTGTTACGACCAGATTCTATAAAAAGAACATTGTTAGTAAATTATGATATTCAAGTCGGATTCTGTTTGTCTTCCATTTGTCACTGGCAATGATGAAAGAATTTTACAGTCCTATCGCCTGTAGCACGCCATCATGATATACAAGCAAGAATGGTGGTAGTTTTAATATATTTGTCTAAAACATGGGAGAGCATCTGTCTCTATTAGATATTTTGAAATCCCCGCTAGAGACGATCTATTATTCGCGTACAGTCAAGAAATAGTGGAATGTAGATTAGTCGCATATTGATAGTCATGTTAAATTGAATTTTAAGCGTTACAGACTGATCATTGTTTTGTGTTATGACTGATAGTAGCACTCTGGAGAATTTTCCTCGGGGAGTTAAATCTTTGATAGGGAAGTGCGATTTTAGTGGGAAGTAGAGAGAAAATCTGGAAATGACTTTTTTTTCTTTTTATGAACAAAACGTCTATTAAGTGAAAACTGAGATGTTTCTATTCAACATCGAAACACACACACACACACACACACACACACACACACACACAATTATGAAAACAATGACACAGTGACCCAACCTTTCTCGCAGAAGATGCAGCTTTAGATCAGATATATAGATATATATCGGATATATAGATATATATCAGATATATAGATATATATCGGATATATAGATATATATATATATAGATATATATCGGATATATAGATATATATCGGATATATAGATATATATATAGATATATATCGGATATATAGATATATATCGGATATATAGATATTTAGATATATATATCGGATATATAGATATATATCGGATATATAGATATATATATATATAGATATATCGGATATATAGATATATATCGGATATATAGATATATCGGATATATAGATATATAGATATATATATCGGATATATAGATATATATCGGATATATAGGTATATATATAGATATATATCGGATATATAGATATATATCTGATATATAGATATATAGATATATCGGTTATATAGATATATCGGATATATAGATCAGATATATTCGTTCCACTACAGGTCGGTTTCTTGTTCAATTCCAACATACTCTTTTCTGTTTTTTATAAGCAAGCCATTGTTTTGTTGATGGCTTTTATAATTAAAATTCCAGTCTGTTTCGTGAGAAAGGTATGAATCCGTGTTCTCGCCCTGTGGGTTAAATGGTAGAACTCGTATCTGGATAAATAACATAATTATTTTATTCTCAAACAATTCCCGATGGAATATTCACTCAAAAAAAAAAAAAAAAAAAAAAAAAGAAATAAAAAAATGAATTATTCTTACAATGCGAAACATGTTCCGGCTTGAAATATGCTGCCAAGTCGAAATCGATCACATTACAGATTCTCCGTTGGATTTTGTCAAGAACCCCGAAGCGAATAGCAGAGGCACCCGACCAGATGTGGCAGCAATATTCAATACATGGACGGATGGTAGATTTATATATGTGAAGGATAGATTCAGACGCTCTGTAAATATTTTTAAATAACTCCCAGAGTTGATAAGCTGGACCCCAACAAAAAAACAAAAAACAAACAAAAAAAAAAACAAAACAAAAAAAAAAAAAAAAAAACAACAAAAAATTCCAAAAATCTAAACAATCAATTTTATAATGAAAGCCTAACATTCATCCATGTATTGATTATTGCTGCCACATCTGGATTGGTGCTTCTGCTATGTATTTACAGATTCTTGATAAAATCCAAAGAAGAATTAGCAATGTTCTTAGTCCTGACTTGAAATCTCGGCTTCAGTCACTTTCTCACAGCCTCTTGTATAGATACTTTCATGGTATTTGTTCTGATGAACTATCTTCTTTCGTAACTAGACTTTAAGTTTCAACAATTTACAGTTGAAATGGCTATATGTAACCGTAAGTTATATCTTAATAGTTTCTTCTCTCGCACTTCATAGTTGTGGAATTCTGTTTCAGTTTCTTGTTTTCAACGCTAAATAAAAAAAAATATTATTAATCCAGACCTGTCATCTCGGCTTCATTCACTTTCCCATCGGCGTAAGGTAGCTTCTCTCTGCAATATTTTTAATCATTTCACCCCAAGCAAGGCAGTTTTACTGCCACTGGTGCGCAGAGGGTTACATAGGAGGAAAGTGACGAGAAAGAGGGACAGGTTATAGGGGGTCTCAGGAAGAGGGTAATAAAAGGATGAGAATACTGGTGTGATTGGTGTGTAGTAGATGGAAAAGAGCATGGTAGATTGGATGCGAATCAGTGAGATAGAAGATGACTATTGACCTCACATTTAAATTCTTGGAGATTGTAGCTGTCGAGGAAGCCAGTATATAGAAGGGAATTCCACAGACGGGAAGTGCGAAAAAAGGAGCTACTGGAGTAGAAGTTGCGGTTACATTTTATTGGTTCACTGTAAAAGGGGTGGGACCTACTTGTTAGTCTAGCAGCTCGAGTAAATTCATACATAGAGGGTACCATTGAACTAAGTTCAAGAGAGCAGAAACAGTGAAAGTATTTATAGAAGAGACACAGGGAAGCCACATTACGCCGGTGAGAGAGTCATTGCAGCTGAGCTGCCAAGTCGGTATCGATCACATTACATATTCTCCGTTGGATTTTGTCAAGAACCCCGAAGCGAATAGCAGGGGCACCCGACCAGATGTGGCAGCAGTATTCAATACATGGACGGATGGTAGATTTATGTATGTGAAGGATGGATTCAGACGCTCTATAAATATTTTCATGGTAATTTTTTTTGATGAACTTTCCTCTTTGATACTATGAATTTATGAATTTAAGTGTACTAGACTGGCAGCGAGGTCTCATCAATTTTCAGTCAAAATGGTGAAATGTAACCATAAGTTCTTTGCTAACAGTTTTTTTCTTTCGCACTTTTCGCTTGTGGAACACACTTTCTGCCTCTTGCTTTATAATCAAATTTGATCACCAAAAACTTAAATGCAATGTTAATCATTACCTTTTATCTTCTTAATTACTGTTGTTTTATTGTTATCTCTCCTTTCTCACTCATTAACTCTTAGCATCTTAGTTGCTTTATTGCCTTGCTTGAATGAAATTATTAAAAGTGCTAAAACTAAACAATGTATTAATACACAGGAAATTTCGTTTAGAAACAAAGTAAAAATTGTTGAATTGTTATGCATTCTTTTGTACGACAAGGGACATTGGACAATTTCATAACAGTTAAAGAGGAGACATGAGCAAACATGAATGTAGCTTTACAGAAGAATTCTGAGAATATCATAGACAGAAAATGTATGCAACGAGGAAGTTTTTAGGAAAATAGAAAACAAAAGGATATTTGTAATTATAATAATAAGTAAGAGACAGTAGAAATTACTAGAACGCATAAGGAAGAAAGTGAGCTCGGAGACTTTAACATTCACAGGACATACTCAACGCAAGATGAACAGAGTATGTGGGGTATAATCAAAAAATTTTTAAGAACTAGAATGAAAGAATGATGTGGTGAATTATGACCGGTTTCGTTCTGACGGGACATGCAAATAAGAAGAAGTATTCGAATAAATCAATTTTCTACCTTGCTTGCGTTAGACTTTAGCTTGTTAATGAAAGCAACTAAGAAATGTTGCTATATTTAATGGCGTATTTTGAAAACCTGACAATTAATTACAGTAATGATTACTGTTTGCATTCAGCCACTAAAAATAGATTGACGGTTTATCTACCAAATCTCGTGCATTCTTCCTTGTACTTTTGTTGATCATAACAGCACCATTCTTTTTTTTTTTTTTTGATATTCCAATCAATCCAATCTTTTTGTGAGAGTCATTAAAACATGAGCAATGCTCTAATGACTAGATCTACAAAAGGGATCTTTTCTTCTATGTGCCTTTTCACTTTAGGACATGAACTATCATGGATCTCCATAATTTCTTGCCTTTTGCAGCTCTCAGTAGAGTTTTTTTCTACACATTCTATTCCCTGTTATGCCAATCATTTACACAAGCTTTTAAGATATGTGATGTGTTGTTTTCCTCTGTACCTTTTACCTAAAATATATCCTGTTAGTATCAAATTATTTAAGTCCTCTTTTCTCATTATGTGCCCTAGAAATTTCAACTATTTTTCTGATGTTCATTATGTCTTTATTTGCTAACATTTTCTCAAAGATTTCGTGGTTGCTCAGATGTTCAGTCCAAGGTACGCTCATAATCCTTCTGTAGAACAGCATTTTGTTGTCTCTTCTTCGTCTGTGATCGATTGATTTGTTTTTATGGTTTATTAAGCTTGAAAGCCGAATAATATTTTTGTATTCTAAGAATATTTTGGCGATAATGATTTTTTGACACATAGATGGGAAAAGAAGGGATTCATACTTCGTTTTACGTGTAAAGGAATGTAATGATTCCAACTGGAATTTGAACTCGGCTTTCCGATTTCCCGTTCCGAGCCTTTATTCATTACACCACCTGCACACAAAATCTGGTATTCACCTTCGATACTGCCCAGGTTCAGCGTTGCTCCACTTTGTTTATCTGATGAAAACCGGTGTTTTAACATGATATGTACATAAGCCTTTGCCTGGGTATTTACCAGAAACCTCTCAACTGCGACAACGCTGATTTTAATGTGAGACATACGAGCCCGTAAACGCGGACAAAGATTTCTCGTTGAAACAGCTTCTTTTCTCGCACTTCCCGACTGTGGAATTCTCTTCCACATGACTGCTTCCCCGACAGCTACAATCTCCAGGAGTTTAAATGTAAGGTCAATAGACACCTCCTAACAAACTAACTTCCATTCTTTCAAACAGTCTTCCCACCCACCCAACTATCTATCACCCCCGCTTCTGACATTTCCTATATCTAACCACTCTTCCTATTTATCTCCCCCTATGTAACCCCAAGCGCAATAGTGGCAGGGGAATGCCTTGCTTGGGGTGAAATGATTAAAAAAAAAAAATTCATAATCAGGGTCGGGCTTCTGCCTGTTTTCCCCCAGACGAGACTCTTCCATTCGGCATAGACTCTTCTGAGTACCTTTCCTCTCCGAGGAAGAGAATCTGACGAGGTTGAGTTCGAGTGGAACTCTGAACCTTCGTCTGTGAGGAGATTATTCAGCATTCATTGCCATATAGGGGAACCGATATCACATAGCAGTTCAGTTCTCTTTTCGTTTTTAATAAAATGTTTCTGTTTTTTAAAACTTTGCTTAGTTTTTGTAAGACTCTTTTACTATTTCAGTTTACCTTCGGTCTTCGGTGTCGCTTTTTCCGTTCCATGTTAAAAGACTTCCTAGTTAATTAAATGTTTCTGTTTGTTTGATTTTGTTATCTCCAGTTCGTAGTTTGCATTTTGGGTTGTTCCTATTGCAGTCTGTTTTCTTAGAATTGGTGCTTAGCCTTTTCTTCTCGCTTTCTTTCACTACTTTCTGTAGGATTTCCTTTAGTTTCTTTTCTGAGTCTGCTCTCAACATTGCGTCATCTGCTCATCTTATATTGTTTAACAGTGAGGAAAGGAAAAGAAGAAAGCGGAATGCAAATTTCAAGACGGAGATGAAAAAAAAAAAGACAAAAATAAAATAAAAAATTTAATATATAAAGCTCCAAGTGTCTCTGTATGTCTGCTAGAAACCTTGAAAAATAAATAATGGCTGGTCGTTCGTATGCGAGTACGCCTGTCTGCAAGTGTGGTTAGCCAATTTCTGTTACAGACTTCTACTCAGGGCCATTTTCGTTTGTTCAACACCCGCAGAAGCCACGTGTAATTTATACAACAGGGGACATTAGTTACAGTATCTGGGAGAGGGTACATCATCTGACATGATCAACAGGTTGAACAAGGCCAACATTCAAGATGACATCCATTCCCCTGTTTGATAATTTCAAGAATCCAAAATCGGCCAGGTTGAGATTCGAACCGAAGTATCATGGTTGGTAAGCAAACTTGCAAACCACTCGGCCTCAAGCCTATAAAAACGTTAAAAAGGAAAAGAAAAGTAAGTAAAATATAACAGACAAGATAAATTGTTTGTTTCATTGTTCAATATTCTCCTGCAGATTCACACAGTACAATCTTTTTAAATCTTTTATAAACGGGCAATTGCAAGAATGTTTTAAAAATTCGAGTTCAGTAGAATAATTACGACACAAGGGGTTACTGAGTGTGGAACAATTAGAGAACAGAAACATAACTAATGAGTGAGAACAAAAGAAGAGAAGATAATAGATAACGATTGACATTGCATTTTTTGTAATCATTTCACCCCAAGCAAAGTAGAACTGTCACTGGTACACGGGGGTGGGGTACATAAGAGGTGGGTGATGAGAAAGATTTTGCCATTTTCTTAATTTTTTCTCTTTTTCCCTTTTTAGCACATTTAGTGATCTATAAAATCTCTCCTCATCCCTGTTCTGTCAACCATTTACACAAGCTCGTGAAGTAGGCTATATGCTGTTTTATTTCTGACCCACTTGTCTTCAATATGTAATGTGAGCGTCAATTTTTCAAAGCCCTCTTTTCTCATTATGTGTTCTAGAAATTTCTACTGGACTAAACCAGACGAAACGAAACAAACAGAAAGACTGAAGAGAAAATAACTGGAACAGAAAACGAGGGAGTGAGCAAGAAAATCACAAATAGATATAGAAAATGTGTACGGAACATGTGAGCAAGGACAAGGCTTTGGAGGCGATGCGAAGAAAAAATAAAACAAAACAAAAAAATAATGCTTAACAACAGGGAGAGACAGCTAAAGTTTCTGGGACACGTAGCGAGAAAGGAGGGCTTGGAGAATCGAAAACTCACGAGATGGATAGCGAGAAAGAGAGACAGGGTAAAACAGCGAGAGTATTACTTTTGAGAAAGTGAATGGCAAAGCAGGGTTTGGGAAAGGCACAAAGAGAAAAATGTTAGGAGAGACAAAGGATAGGGCTAAGTAGAGGTCAGTGATCGCCTACGTCCTGAAAGAAAACGGCACATGAGGAAGAAGTATACTTGTGCACGTGCTTCATAAGACGTACATACATAAACCTATATTTACGCACACACACACATAGAGACACGTACACACACATATAAATTTACTAATATATATATATATATATATATATATATATATATATATATCTATCTATCTATCTATATATATATATATATATATATATTATTGCTCATATATGAATACATTGAATCTTTTATATTTCTGCAGACAAAAGGAAAAAAAGCAAATAAAAGGTGTATAAATTAAATTACCTGTCGTCTCGAAGGGTTTTATAGCTGAAGAATACTTAGCAAACAAATTGAATTAAGAAAGAATAGCTCCCGAAAATTGATTCCAAGTCCATTCGTCCAGAAAATTGTAAATGTATCTGTGTGTGTGAGTGTGTGTGTGAGAGAGAGAGAGATGGGGGAAAGGGTGAGTGAATGTGTACGACTTGAATATTATGAACTGGATACGTGCGCACTTGTGTATCTATTTGTAAAAAAAGTAAATATTTATTAGTATGTGTCTGCGTGCATGTGTTTGTGTTAGCGTGTGTGTGTGCATACATACACACGCATTTATAAAATTGTGTTGGTGTATTTTGTCAATACTCGCATGTAAGTAAATAAATGCCTTAAAAGAACAAAGCGCTTACCATAGTGCGATGCACAGGAGCAGAGGTTTATCCCTTGCTTCCTGTTTAGGATTGGGTTTCCAGTTCCGTCTAACCTCAAATTCAACTCTATATTTCTAACGTCTCCGCCTAAAACTCTGAATTTTTATTTACTATTTTTTTTACCAATAACAGCAGATAGCGTCCGGTTTACGCTCCTCCCCGATTTTTTGAACAGGAGTAAAGTTTTATCACTTGTTTTTCTGTTTAGGACTGGGTTTCTGGTTCCTTTTAAAGTCATTTATTTCTCTTTCACTTCCAATAGCTCCTTGCTTCTTAGTGGTGTTATCCTCTTGCTAGGGGTAAATTGATTACAAAATAAATAACAAATGATTTTGGAGTTTAAATCGATAGTATGGTGTACCTGATCCTCAATGCCTGTTCTACCATTGTGACCTTATGTTTAACTAAATTTAGAAAATAAATGTATAATCGAACAAGTGTAATCTAACGATGTTTTTTATTTAATACCATGATTTTAGGCAATCATGTCTTTCTAATTTTCTATTATATTTTACATGGACTCTAATTTAGTTTCTCCTATTTTTTTTTAATCATTTAACCCCAAGCAAGCCATTCCACTGCCACTATTGCGCAGGGGGTTACATAGGGGAAAGTGATTAGAAAGAGTGGTTAGGGGGTTACATAGGGGAAAGTGATTGGAAAGAGTGGCTAGATATAAGAAATGAGGATGATAGATAGGTAAGGATAGCGAGGATGGGGGTTGGGTAGATGGGAAGGATGTTTGAGAGAATGGATGTGAGTTAGTATGTTAGAAGGTGTCTTTTGACCTTACATTTAAACTCCTGGAGATTGTCGCTGTCGGGGAAACAAGTGTATGGAAGGGAATTCCACAGGCGGAAAGTGCGAGAAAAGAAGCTGTTGGAGTAGAAATTGCGGTTACATCTTATCTGCTTCAAAGTAAAAGGGTGGGACCTAGTAGCTAATCTAGTATTTCGTGCAAATTTATACTTAGGGGCCACCAGTGATCTAAGTTCATCGGAGCAGAAGCCGTGAAAGTATTTATAGTAGAGGCACAGGGAAGCCACGTCACGCTGGTGAGAGAGTGACTGCAGCCGGTCTGCCAAGTCAGCATCGATCACATTACAGATCTCTGTTGTATTTTGTCAAAAACCCCGAGGAGAATAGCAGAAGCACCTGACCAGATGCCACATCTGGTCAGGTGCCCCTGCTATTCTCCTCGGGCAGTATTTAATAAATGTTGGGTTAGTTTCTTTACTTGATAAGAATACTGTTCTCATACTTGGGCGAGAACTACCCAGACCTCATTTTCCAGCCTAAATAGAGCCCAAAGACGTCTCCGAGCCCTTGTGGGTGACTAGTTTTTCTCCACCTTCGAACTTTACTCTCACAGGCGGGATGTGGCAAGCCTTTTCTTGCTTTAAAATTACTTCCACTGAAAAAGGCCAGACGAACTATATTTTCTGGTCATACCAAGTTAAACCTTCATGCAAGGAGAAGTCATGCCACTTACATGGTAGCAAACCATCAACAGTTCCTCCGTATTCTATCGATGTGAAGTAAGTTTTTTTTTCTCGTGAGTTTTTTCTCCTGCTCTGTGTAACCGATTCCTAAGAAGATGTTTCCCTGATCACTACAATCTTAACCTGTTCAAGACTAGGGTTAACCGTTATGTTCCACTCCTATCAGCATAAAATGCCTCATAATGTAACTCTCTACTTCGAGTGGTCCCGGGCTGAGAAAAGGATCAATCTTACTGCTAAAAAAGGTAAATAAAAATAAGATTCAGTTGCAAACAACGGACTTAATATTTTTCATCTAAACGTTTTTTATTGCGTCATGGGAAATTGTTTTTCTTAAATCTAAAAAAAAATAACTAATTACGTTTTTTATTGCATCATGTGAAATTGCTTTTCTTAAATTTGGTATAATAAGAATTAAAAAAATAACGTCAATGGAAATCGTGTTATAAATATGAATATTTTACATGTTTCTTTTGAAGCAAAATGGATTCTGCTACCCCTTGTCGCAAGTGTCTGTTCACTGTATTATCTATGGCTTTTCTTTAGTGAAGATGCCCTTTACATTCTTCTTGGGCGATCATTAGTTATTCACCGTTGAACTTTTGATTAGGCGGCACTCTGATTTTCTTGTTTATATCAAATTTCGTTCTAAATTCTTGGATCTGCTATGCTTACGCCACTCTCTTGCATGAGAAGCAATCAGAGCTAATCGTAATTAAAATGCAGGAAATTATTTACTAAATACAAATCCTAAGAAGCACTCAGGGTAGAGGTTTACTGAATGTGGTTATTGTATGAACGTAAGGGAAGGGAGTAAATGCAGGTTATGAGGATATGTAGGATAGAAAATGGTTAACCGTAGACATTAAGAAGTTAAGATTATAGTGATCGGGGGAGCATAATCTCGGGAGTCTGCTATAAAAAATCGGCGATTCTCCGGATGAAGTTATCTAAGCAGGATTTTCTTCTTACCGGTGAAATACGAAGTGTATAAGGATGATGTGTACATAGTATGGCTGTATAGATATCTTGTATAGATAAAACCTTGTAGGAGAAATCTCGTACTTTCTGGAGTGGTACAAAGAACTAACTTTGTTTTGCAGCAGTTTTTTTAATCTTATATATGTGTCCAACTTGAGGTCTGGGGTGAACTTTAGTTCCAATGATGTTCAAAGCAAGAAGTTTTATTGAGAGTACAATTCACTTTCACAACTGGAGAAAATCCAGTGTTTTCTTAGTGATGGTGGAACATTATCAGTTTGGTTTTGGCGGCACTGAAGGCTACAAGCTGGTTTCTCCCTCTTGAGCTGTTAGAGCTTGTTCAGAGGAAAGATCAGCTGGCAAGCTCTGATCATCTTCATTGAGGTTAGAGGTTCACCTAAGATCTGTGGTATGATCTGGTTGGTTATTTTCTAATGATTTGAGAATGTTACTCGGCAGGTCACGTGTTACTTTGAATCCGTAGCTAAAATAATGGGCGCATTTTTTGTGAGATGGAAGAAATTCTTTCAAAGGACAAACACAGGAAATGAATCATTACATGTTGTTGAAAGTGGATTCACTGAACAGGAATGTTCAGTTGTTCAGCGCGCCTTTATGCAAGTCGTTTCTGAAAAGTTCTCGGTCCGATCAAGAATTTAGTCCCAAGAAAAAAAAATTTTGGTTAATTAATCAGGTCTTGGAACGAGGGTGACCTGTAATTAATCCGCATTTTGAACAAGAATTTAATTTTTTTTTAATCATATCACCCCAAGCAAAGGCGGTAACGCCACTGATGTGCAGGGGGGTACATAAGAGTGAAAAGATTGGAAAAGAGAAAACCGGAAACCGCATCCTAAATAGGAAACAAGGGGTGAGCCTCTTCACCTGTTCAATAGACGTGGGTGGAGTGTGAATCGGGCGATAGTTTAGTCTATCTACTCCAATTGAAAAAAAAAAAGAAAAGAGTGAAAAGATTGGAATAGAGAAAACCGGAAACCGCATCCTAAATAGGAAACAAGGGATGAGCCTCTTCACCTGTTCAATAGGTGTGGGTGGAGTGTGAACCGGGCGATAGTTAAGTTTATGTACTCCAATTGAGAACAAAAAAAAGTTAAAGATTTCAAAAAACGAAAAAAGAAAGTGAGTTATTAAGTTTTAACTTAGTTAAAGTCCAGTCAAATTTTTTTTCTAAAAATAAAATCAAACGTACAGTTAGACATGAAAGTTTTAAAATTAAGCAAAAATATTGGGCAAAAACGGAAAAGAAAACAAAACAAAACAAATATGGCATACCTATAATTCAAGTCATGATTCCAAGCCGAACTACGGGCAAATTGAATAAAAAAGATATTTCTAACTTTGGTCAGAGAAGATCGGGAGATGGGAGACTAAGAGTGTCCGTCACCACGGCAACAGAAAGAAAAGAAAGAGAGATACTAAGGAAAGTAAAGATGAGGTTCCAGTCAAAAAAATTTTCTAAAAATAAAATCAAACGTACAGTTAGACATGAAAAGTTTTATTTTAATGTTTTAATTTTTACCTTCCATAAATTTAGAGCTGCTCTTAAAGTGAATAAAATCACTGATGACGTGCAATTGCTCCTGTTGCCATAGCTCAATCTTAGTAAATAAGGGGGACCGGGCTTTGTAACCGATAAATAGTCACAGTGAGTTTTGTATTAGAGTATAGATTATTTAAAGTCAAAATTAGGGTTAAAAATATATGATTTGTGTTCTCGTCATCTTTCTCTAACATTAGACTCTTGGGCCGAGTTTTTGTTCTTTGATTATGAGTAATCTGAAACCAGTCGGTATTGATTCAATTTGAGCGAAAAAATCGACAAATATTAACAAAATTAATTAGAAAAATCATTAAACAATTAAAACGTGTAGGTGTGTTGTAGTCCAACTATTATTGCTACTATTACTACTACTACTGCTACTACTACTACTAATAATGATACACTTGACTTCTTACATTAATTGATTGAGGTGTCAACATGCATATGACTTTCCTTAGTGAATTAAGATGCGCTAGAATAAATACCCGGCTCAGAATCAGAGATTTGATTGCTAGTTGTCTGACCATAAAAAGTTGAGAATGTCCCCTTGGGACTAACGGGCTATGCATCTCAGTTCATGAGCGGGAATAGTGGGGTAGTTTCGTGACTGAATGTTGCGAGGGTTGTTTTTTTTTTTTTTTAATTTAATCTGAAGGATGAGCCAACTAAGATGACTTGGAAGTCACATGTAGATATTTATTAACACTCCTGATCGGTGACTGGGTGACTAAACTGGGTTATCCGACAGAAAGATATTTCTAACCCCTGCCCACCTGCAGCTCATGCGCTGATTTTATCCAGACATGTCACCATATTTGGCTGTCATGTATGTACCTGTTATAGATTTATCAGACTGAGTATCGAAATGAGTATATTAATGTTTGTATATTTTTACTCCTTCCTCATTTTGTTTGCCTAGTTCTCCCACTCACACAACAACAATAGTAATAACTTTTAAGAGAAGGAAACTGCAAGAAACGTATTAACATCACCCAGACTCGGTTACAGACATAGGACTTGTAACAATTTTATGGGACTTTACAATACTCACAGACAGAGCAATCAAAGCTAGTCGCCCAGGCATCGTGATCAAATATCACCAAAACAGAATGTGCTTTCTTATTGACATGGCAATTTTTGTAGATTTTCGTATATCTTTGAAGATCTTCAAAAACTATCAAAATACAAGGATTTTGAATTGAAAATCTAAAAGATGTAAAACTTGAGGACATCAATAATTCCAGCTGTGGGTGAAGTCCCCAAGTTGATTGGAAAAGGAAATAAAAAAAATGTATTTACAGGTACAGTCCAGACCTTACGAAGGGCTTTATCTATGTAAAATATGTGTGACTTTGTCTCAGTGGAAAATGTCATGATGCCATTTCTAACCTTAGCTCTCTTATTGGTACCCGAAAAGAAATGATGGGTTGTTTTGTTTTATGGCATATTAACCTCGGCGGGTCATTTATTGCCAACTAAATTTTATTTATTTATTGCTGGTAATACCTTTTTCTTTCAACAATTTATTGTTGTTTTTTTATATAAGTTTTTGTATCTAGTAATACTTTTTTCTTTTCGATTATCAAGATTCATTGGGATTTGTTTTTAAGGGCAGGGTCCCCAAGTCCTACCCTGTTATTTAACCCATAACTGAAGGGAAGGGACGGATTAATACCTTTCCCAAGGGTACCAGTGCTTAAGTGAATGCAGGGTATTCAACTGGAATTCGAACTCGGCTCACCGATTTCTCTTTCCGAGCCAATATTCACTGCACCACAACGTACATCCGTCACTATACGCTTACAGCACCTGGTATTCCCAAGCGGTCACCCATCTAAGTACTGACCAGGCACAACGTTGCTTAACTTCGGTGATCGAGCGAGAACCGGTGTATTCAACGTGATTTGGCCGAAAAGAAATGAGTATATAATAGAAACCAAAGGAAATAAAGTAATAATAAATAGTCGTATTTTTCTTTTAGTATTGTGTTGTGGTGCAGTGAATATCGGCTCGGAAAGAGAAATCGGGAAGCCGAGTTCGAATTCCAGTTGAATTCCTTGCATTCACTTACGCGCAAATATCCGTCTCCAGTTATGGGTTAAATAATAGGACATATTGGGTTCTGTAGCCTTGGCTGGCAACCAGTCTACCGCAGAAAGCAATGGCAACCTACTGCGGGATAATTTTCTGCCTAGTCAGTCATGTCTCTTTCGAGATATGATCGCCCAAGCGTGTATCACGTATGGCACTTAACTGAGTGATTGTGTTTAAAACAAAAAGGAGGTATCTTGTTTAACGAATTAATATGCTTCTCTGTGCACATGAAATAATTTAATAAACTATCGCCCGGTTCACACTCCATCCACGTCTATTGAACAGGTGAAGAGGCTCATCCCTTGTTTCCTGTTTAGGATGTGGTTTCCGGATTTCTTTTTTCCAATCTTTTCACTCTTACGTAGCCCCCTGCACATCAGTGGCGTTACCGCCTTGCTCGGGGTGATATGATTAAAAAAAATATAACCTCACATAAATTAAGACATTATTATAAATATACAAACACTATAGTATAGTCACTGGTACATTTTGTGATAAATGTTTATGTTGAATAAAATAATTTCATCGCCATCTTTTAGCATCCATTGGGAATTTTACTCTGATCCTATTATTTTTTTTTATGGAAAATCTTTTTAATTTCAGTAATGCATCCAGCATTATGTTTTTAATATGCATGTTCTAAACCGATTGGTCAACTTCGGATGTTTTATCTCTTCGCATACCCAACACTCTTTCCCAGACATTTATTGTTTATAAATTAAATGCAGCAACATAGATGGGCAACAATCCGCATGTAGATAATAAATTATATGCAAGTTGACTCAGATAATGATGATGAAAATGAAAGATGACCGCCATTTTAGTTTATCAAATGGCAAGGGTAATTGAACACTTAGAAAACATACTGAATACAAGAGAACTAAGGGAAAATAGAATGGAACCTCTTTAAGATGGTTTTAGTGAATAGATGTTAGAACAGAGTGAATATAATTTTAAAATATTTCAAAATATACATAAAGCCCCTCATTTTCTTTGTTGTTCACATGTTACGTCCATGTTATTTTCAGCATCCTTCTGTAGAATAACATTTCTGTTGCCTCAAGTCTTTCTTTAATCTGTGTAGAAGTTTTAAAGCATATAGGGGGACTGATATTGCATAGTAGTTCAGGACTTTAATTTTATTAATCAAATAGTCGAATTTCTGTAACCATTTGATTCTGAGGTTTCCAAATCATAGGTTGCAACTTAGGCTAACAACCATACTTTGTGTCACTTTTGGATGGCGGATGGCAACAATTTTTGCAATTGATAGTTATTCTTTTCTTCTAGCTTTCCTTTGGTATCTTGTCTCTAATTTCCTGCAGTTTGTTTTTTGGCTATGTCATAATGGCTATAGGATGTGCGTTTTAGTGCAGTTGATATCGGCTCGGAACGAGAAATCGAAGAGACGACTTCGAACTTCAGTTGAATTGGTTGCATTCACATCGACATAAATAACCGTGGAAAGGTATTAATCCGTCGCTTCTCCCGCTATCTATGGGATAAATAACAAGAGAAACTGGGTTCTATAGACTTGGTTGGCAACTAGTTTACCGCAGAAAGTAACGACAATCTTCTGCGGGATAATCTTCTGCCAAGTTAGTCATGTCTCTCTTGAGGCATGATCGTTCAAGCGTGTATCACATGGCATTTAACTGACTGACACAATGCATATATTAACAATCGAAATAACAACAGCAGAAATGAAAAGGCACTTTCATCGTAATATAATGATCAGTAATGTACTTTTTGATCTTTAGTAGTCAGTAAGATTCTCACTGGGTGCTATATAAATCTCAACAGCAGAAACGGAATCATTTTACCTTTATTATTATTATTGTTACTGATACTACTGCTACTACTATTACTACTTCTTAACCAACAGTTACAACTACTATAAGAACATTGTTTTTCAGTAAAATATTAAACGTGAAAAATAACCCATGGGATGTCCATAATATTACTAACGGTCTCCCCGTTTTCGAATATGCTCACCTGCTTTGATGTATAGCTCATCCCTGTTGTTAAGGTCACATCTAACTTTTTCCACAACCACAGCGGCAACCTGAGGTTTATACTGGAACTGTGCTGGAAGGACCTGAGTTGCAATTTCTGGGAGGGAGCGTATAATCTGGCGTGTCTAATAGTTTGGACCGGACCATGTGGGTCAAACACTCGGTGACAACGACTTGTCATTTTGCGCAGCTATTGACGGCTTCCAAACAGTTTTATCTACCAAATTTCACTCACAATGTTTGGGTCGTCACGTGATATAGTTTTTATACGCTTCTCGATAGTGTTGCTCGCTAGGATCCTCTCTCTATGCCGATATACGCAAATAGTTGCCTTCTTCAAAAATTGGTTCTGTTTAGATACGAACGCGGGTGTTACGGTTGAAATTGTAACACTCTTCATACTCAACCACCCGCACATCAACTGTGGTTAAATTCATTTGAATAATAGAATCAATCTGAAAATAAATGTAACAATTATAATCCCCTCCTCGTAAAAAAAAAAAAAAAAAAAAAAAAAACTAATCAAACCATAGTTCTACTGGTAATGGTGAACATATTAAAAATGTTATTGAATCATTGGAGAAATTTGATGTCAAATGGCTTTTTGTGAGAGTCGTTGATTAAGCTGAATGAATATGAATGAATTGATATGAATGGCAAAAATGACTTTTCGGTGAACTCAGTGAATAGCTGAATTGATATGAATGACACAAACCATAATTCTCGTTATCCCTATCTAAAGATGGAAAGAATAAAACTGATTTTTGGAATTAATGACGTTTTCACTTCAGTGATCAGCCTATATAATTGCTTATTTGTGGATAATAATGCCACCCAATGTAGATAAAATCTCGATTTCAATTATCAACCGCATTTCCATAAGACCAGTTCAACTACCAATGTTAAATTATCTTTATTTCTAAAACCAACAATATTTCTCATTTAATTTTCATATTTAAATAAATATTGCAGCACACATTCTGTGCATTTTATTGAACGCTACAAATATATATTCACTTACAATAATAACTAAACATTTACGTAATAGGAACTTATTGCGATACTGTTCATTGATACAATTTCAAAACAGCAACTTCATTTCTATAATTATATAAGAATATATCAAGGGAGATAATTTAATGCTCAGTGTGCATGCGCGTTCGTACATTATTTAAACGACTAATCTTCCGCAAAGAAAAAAATACATTGATGTTTTCAGTGGTCGTAGTTGGAGTAGGCGGAAGTCTTAAAGAAAATAAGAACAGCGAGGAAACTTATACTTTCAGTAAAAAAGTGATAGTTGAAATTTCTGTGGTACATAATGAGGAAAAATGTTTGGTGAATTTAATACTTACAAGTAAACGAAGCAGTGGAAAACAATAAGTAACTTATTTAACAAGTTTGGGTGAATAGATGGTAGAACAAGAGAGAAAGAAGCATGAGAAAATTTAAAAAAAAATCTTACTTAGAGGAACTGTCCAGAAAATGCTCTCGATCCCCCAAATGAACAGAGACTGGTCAAGTCGAATTAAAAAAAAGCAATAGAGTCTACATTAAGTTGCGAAATAGATTGCCGTTTTTCCGTGACGTCTAATAGTCTGATAACTTGGTGACATAGAAGGAAATTTTAAAAAAGGGAGAGCAAATTATTGAGCGCCATGATCGCATTATGTTCTGAAAGAATAAAATAAAGAATTTACATTTATTAATGCATACGCAGGGACATTTGAGTTTCAAATCGACAAGGAGGTTGAAAAAAAAGTGGTTGGCAGTGATTAAATAAAAAAATAAAAATTAAGAACATTTCTTTTATATAATTTATTTTAATTAAAAGATATTTAATCAAAAAATTGTTTTTGGAGTAAATGATGTCGCGAGTAGATATTTATCCAAAAAAGAAAGAAAATAATAATCGTTCCAGTTCGTCTGTTTGAGACTCAAACGATATTACTTTAAGGTTGAAAAGAAAAACAATGCGATATGAATTTAAGTTTGTTGTTATTATTTAAGTTGAGTGAGAAAGGCGTAAGACCGAGCTAGAGATGGGGAGGTTGTATTAGGTATACGATTTATTATTATTATTGTTGTTATTGATTAATGTTGTATACACATTTCCTCCTTGCTTCAAACCAGATATCTGGGGTTAGAAATGACTTCATGATATTTTCCATTGATCATTTTTGTAAAAAAAAAAAACAAAAAAAAAACAAAAAACAAAAAACAAACAAAACAAAAAAGAAAATCAATCACACTGAGCTGTACTTGTTTTTTTTAATCGCTTCACCCCAAGCAAAGCGGTACCACAACTGATGCGCAGGGGGCTACATAAGAGTAAAAGTTTAGAAAAGAGGAGAGTGAAGAGAAAGACGAACCAGTTATAGTAAATGTCAGAGAATGGGAAAGAGAAGGATGGAAATACAAGTGTAAAGACAGTTGCGAAGACAGAGAGAAAGAAAAAGAACAAGACAGAACAAGATATACAGGGTGATGTCGAAAGAATTGGAGTCAAGTGGATAAGAGATGGGTATTGACATTGCATTTAAATTACTGGAGGTTGTAGCCGTCAGGAAAGCAAGTATACGGAAGAGAGTTCCGCAGGCGGGAAGTGCAGGAAAAGAAGCTGTTGGAGTAGAAATTGGCTGCATTTGGTTGATCTAACTGTAAATGGGTGGGAACTTGTTACCAGTCTGGTTGCACGAGTAAATTCCAGTGGCGGGGGAACCAGTGACTTAAGTTCGTCGGAGCAGAAGCCATAAATATATTTGTAGAATAAAGAGAGGGAAGCCACATCCTGCCGGTGAGAAAGTGACTGGAGTTGAGCTGCTAAGTCGGAACTTATCACGCTATAGATTCTCCTTAGTAGCTTGTCGAGAACACTGAGTTGTGAGTACATTTTTTTATTTTTTTAAGGCATGGGTTACCAGGAATTCCTTTAATGAATCTACTAAAACCTTTTATAATCAATCCTTTTTTATTTCTTTAAGGCATAGACTACCACGAATTCCTTCAATGAGTCTATCAGAGCCTTTTCCAATCAATCCTTTTTTTTATTTCTTTAATGCATGGACTACCAAGAATTCCTCCAATGAGTCTATCAGTACCTTTTCCAATCGATCCATTTTTTTATTTCTTTAATGCATGGAATATCAGGAATTCCTTCAATGAGTCTATCAGAACCTTTTCCAATCAATCCATTTTTTTTATTTCTTTAAGGAATGGACTACTAGGAATTTTTTCAATGAGTCTATCAGAACCTTTTCTAATCAATCTATGTTTTTATTTCTTAATGCATGGAATGTCAGGAATTAATTCAATGAGTCTATCAATTGATTTCCAGTCAATCCGAGGGATCCAATTACAACTGGAATTATTGATGTTATCATGTGGTACGTTTTCAGATTTTCTGAACTTTAATGTCGTCAGAGATTTTGCTGATACATTTCTTTCTTGAGCAGACTAAAATTACCTATTAGCACTTATAATGTTATGATCTTTGTGCCCCATATCCTCACAGTTTATAATTTTAGAAGTTTATATCTGCAAAGTGTATTTTGTAGTTTTCATAAGGGTGTTTCTTTCTGTGAAGACGGTAGTTTGCAATTTTCTCAATCATTTTGTTTGTCATATTTGTGTCATTTGGTATTACAGCATCAATAATATGACAGCTTTTGGTGCCTCAAAGAAGAGAGTACTGGATTGCTATGTGATGGCTGTCCTTCAATATGGCAGTGAATGATGGACAATATCATCAAAGATGAAGGAAAAACTTGAATAAGCGGAAATGTGGTTCTACAGAAGGATGTTGCGGATATTGTGGTCTAAGCATGCAAGCAACGATGAGTCTAGCATTCACTGCCATATTGAAGGACGGACATCACGTAGCAATCCAGTACTCTCTTCCTAGTTTCTAGCGAAATTGTCCTGTTTCTTAATACCTTACTCAACTTCTGGAATGCTTCCTTCGCCATGCCTATTCGCCTTCGGATCTCTGTGTCGCACTTTCCGTCTTCTGTTATAACGCTTCCCAGGTATTTAAATTTTTGTGCTTGCTTGATTCTATTATCCTCGTCCTGTATGTGGCATCTTGGGCTGCCCTTTTTACTGATGACTATGCATTCAGTTTTTTTGCAGTTTATTTGTAGTCCTTTCTTGTCACTCTCTTCAGCTACCTTCTGTAGAAGGTCTTGTAGTTTCCGTTCTGTATCTGCTATCAGCACTGTATCATCTGCGTACCTTAGGTTGTTTAAATTGTAGCCTCCGATGACAAATCCAGGCACAATTGCTAGGATCCTCAAAATATTCTCGCTGTATAAGTTGAACAGATCCGGTGAAAGGACACATCCTTGTCTTACGCCCCTTTCTATCTTTGTATATCTGCTGAATTCGTTACCTGTTCGTATACAAGCGGTTTGATACCAGTAAAGATTCTTGATTACTTTTATGTCTTTCCCAAATATGTCAAGACTGCCGAGTATCTTCATCAATTCTTTGTGGCACATTTTGTCAAACGCCTTTGCATAATCAGTAAAGCACAGGTGTAAGTCCTTCTTCGTTTATATTGCCCTTTCAGAGAGAATCCTAATCATAAATATGCCGTTCCTTGTTCCAGTGTCTTTGACGAAACCACACTGTTCTTGTCCTATTTCTGGTCTGATTCTGCTTCTCGCTCTATTCATCAGGATTCGGACGATCAGATTTGTTATATGGCTCATTAAACTGACTATGCACCAGCAACACAAAGCACTAAGGAAGAAATAGAAGCTTTTTACTCCACTCTAGACAATGCCAAGGCTCAATGTAAAAGCCAAGAAATCAGAATGATCATGGGAGATTTGAATGCCAAAGTAGGCGAGGAGAGGGAACGTATTTCAACGTGAAACTTTGGTTTAGGGATCCGCAAGGAACGAAGAGAAAAATGGGCCCAACTGTGCACAGCAAATGACCAGGTAATAACTAACACTTAGTTATTGAACATGAAGAAGCCCAGGAGGTGACACGAAAAACCAGATAGACTACATAACCATAAAAAGGAGATTCAGAAATGCAGTGATTCAAAGCAAAGCCTATCCAGGCGCCGACCGTGGAAGAGACCACATCCCAATCATCTGCAAACTGAAGGTGAAACTCCGGAGATTGAAGAAGCCTAGTGCAGCACTCAAGCTGAAATACAACACGCTTGTGAATGAACTCAACCTACAGCAAGAATACACTAACAGCGTGAAAATAAAATACGAAGAACAAATTGGAAAAGGACACTCGAAATGGGACTCACTAAAGGAAGCAATAGTGACATCAGCTAGCAACATTGCCCCAAGAGATTCTTGATATGATGCAAAGGAGGCAGAAAATGATATCAATACATGGAATAGAGTATTGGGAACTACACAAGGAAATAATAAAATGCAGACAGGCTAAAGAGGAATGGCTCAATGACAAATGTTCGGAAGTAGAGAGATTGAGCAGGAATAATAAAGCAGACATGCATAAGGAAACAAAAGAACTGACGGGACAAAAACTTGCTCTTCAACAGGATGTTTAAAATCTAAGGATGGACCAATCATTTTGGAGAAAGAGGAAATACTGCAACGATGAGAAGGATACATAAAAGATCTTTTCCACGACAAGAGAGAGCTACCAATAATACACAAAGATGAGGACGGACCGGAAATATTAAAGTCTGAAGTGGAATCTGCAATAGCCAAACTGAATAGAAACAAAGCAGGACCAGGTGGCATATTCATAGAGCTGCTGATAACCATGGAAGAATTTGGTATAGAGAAAATTACTGAAATAATAAATGAAATTTATAATACTAGTGTAATACCAGATGACCTCAGCAAGTCGATCTTCATAGCACTACCAAAGAAGCCAGGAGCAAACGAGTGCGAACCCCACTGAACCATCAGTTTAATGA
>JBBBDQ010000871.1:4732500-4770000 GCA_037127315.1 Ascarosepion bandense | reverse complement strand
TAATATGATTTAGACTATACTTTGCTGGAACTTTTTTCTAGTTTATTTTTAATTTAATTAAACAAAGAAAAGAGTGTTGGATTGCTATGTGATGTCAGTTCTTCAATACGGCAGTGAATACTGGACAGTATCATCGAAAATGAGGACAAAACTTGAATCAGCGGAAATGTGGTTCTACAGAAGGATGCTGCAGATATCGTGGACTGGGCATGCAAGCAACGATGAGGTGTTGGAAAGAGTGGCAACAAAAAGGAAATTAATACTGAGCATCAGGAAGAGACAACTGAAGTTCCTGGGACATGCAATGAGGAAGGAGGGCTTGGAGAACCTGATACTGACTGGCCAGATAGAAGGAAAGAGAGACAGAGAAAGGCAGCGGATAACATATTTGCAGGGCCTGATCAGGTGGATGACGGAACGGAGGTTGCGAGGTGTAACAGGAGTCAACATACTAAGAGCCACCTGGAATAGGGAGACGTGGAGAGCCATGATCGCCTACGTCCTGAAGGGACAAGGCACATAAAAGAAGAAACGTATGTGTGTGTGAGTGTTTGTGTGTGAGTGTGTGTGTGTGTGTGTGTGTGTGTGTGTGTGTGTGTGTGTGTGTGTGTGTGTAAACATTTATACATATGTACGAATGCCAGTGTGTGTAGTCATGTGTGTATGTGTTTCGGGGTACAATACCTAAACAACACTACCTATAAGTCTTTGTGATACTAGCAGATTCTAGACAAATCGTACTATTTGCTAAATTTAGTATCCACAAGTCATATCTGCATCTATATGCGTATAACAACATTCTACTGTATTCTTCGATGAAAATTGTTAAATAAACTTTTACATACACATAAATATATAATTATATACATACATGCAGATTTCATCTAAATTTTCAGATTATGTACCAACTTCTATACAATTAAACATATTGTATTAACATTTATAATGTGTTTTTCTCTATTACGCATACCTATAATTCAACAAGCACTTGAGTGCTTACTCAGACGCGCGACTCGAAGAGCGATTTGATTTCTATAATTAGCTTTTATAAATACTTGCCCTATATAATCTTATGAATTGAGAACACACACATACAGTGTCACATAGACAAGACGCTACTCGCCTATCCTATATTTTTTTCCACTTGACATTGACACAAAGTGGGTGGCTTCCTCTTAAGGTAAAGACAGTTCTTTTATAAGAAATATTTTTTGGTGCATATAAAGTTTCTTAGGTGATTAGAGCTTTAGCTTGGCCAACAAGGAATGTGGGTTACAATCCTACGGCCATTTTTATACAAATTTCTTAAAATAGTGAAAAAAAAAAGAAACAAAACAGAAAACAAAATCAAACAAATAAACAAACAAAACAAAACAAACAAAAAAAATACAAAAAAACAAACAAAAACAAAACAAAAGAAACCCTGAAATTATCCTTCTTGCTTTGGAATATAAAGACAATATCGCCATCCTTTGAAATTGTCTTCCATTTACATTAACAAACACCTAACAGTCATTTATACTTATAATTATTTTTCTTCATAATAAATATGAAATAATAATAAAATAATAATAAAATTAATAGTATAATTATAAAACTAAATTCATGACAATTTGGATCTTTTCTATTAATTCATCTAAAATAATGTAAAGTTACTTATCGCAAATATTAATTCGCATCAAGAAAGTGTAATTTTTAAATCAAAGTTTGTATGTGCTATTTAAAAAAAAACTTTTGGCACTCTTTTGAAATTATAAATTTTAAATCAAAATTTGTTTAACTTGTCTCGCAGCAATTCAAAGCTTCAGAATGAAAAAATACCAAAAATCAGTTAGTTATTCACATTTCGTAAATGCGGATGATATTCGATGTACTTACAAGAATTTTTTACAATTTAAAATAAAAAAGAAAAAATATTGTTTTTGGCTTGTTTATCGTTGGGAGCAAGTATGCAGATCCCACACTTAGAAAGAGTATGCTCGTGTAGCCCAGATTAGGTGGGGATTGGAAAGGTTAACTCAACCGGAGTGCAATAGAAGGCCCTCGTTCTGGAAGAATTTGGTGTGAATTTTAGTAGACATAAATTCTTTTTATTTTGGAGTGAATTATTATATCGGATGTTTTTTATTAATGTTTTGGAGTGAATTAACAGAAAAAACATCCGATAATTTATAAAAAAATAATATATATTGATTTAAAAAAATTAAAAAGTAATAATTATGTGTTTCTTCTGCATTGTAGCAAAGGAATGATTAATGTAGGTACCTCCACTGATTTGCTAAAAAATGACACTATATATATGTATATATATATATATAGTCATCCGCAGACAGATCTGTTTCGCTGTATCAGAGCTCATCAGTACGGTTAGACTCCGATTGCTTTTTAACCCAGGATTGAAACCCGACCGAATTGGCGTCAGTCGGAGGTTCTACATCTGGGCGATGGGCATTCGGTAGAAGAAGGCAGACTTTTTTGCGTGTATATTATCATTATACGCGCCCAATAGCCATATATATATATATATATATATATATATATATATGGTTTGAAAATGACGGACGCATACTTTTATAGGGACCTTTTTCGTCCAACCCTTCTTAATAAAGATGCGTTCGAACAATGTAGTGAACGAAAAAGGTTCTAGATTTAAAAATTCAAATGCTAAGCACTGACTCATTGATTTAGTTAGAAAGAAACGAATTTACTCGAATTTAAAAATCCTTTGCTTAACACACACAAAACTTGCAAAATTTCACACCTCGATGCAAAATGTTTTTCGGCCAACAGAAACATACAAAATGTATACTTTTATTTTTCCATAAATCCACCTGCTGATAACCTTCTGATAATTCTGGATAAAACCTGTACGTTGTAGAAAGTTTGGTTATGTTCGACACAAAGCCAATTCAATAAACATTAACCATCTTTCTACTTCTACAACAACAATAAACAAAACGGCGAAACTGAAAAACGAATCTTTCTGACAAACAAGCGGCATCAGAAAATCGAATTTTATTTAATCAAATCTACATTGAAAAGACAGAAGGTAATCTGCATTGACTATATGATCTCTAGATTTTTATTCGCTTTAATTGTATCGTTTTTGCGGTTAGATTTGACTATTATTAAGTTAGTTTTTATTTATATATTCTGTTAGGACGAATAAAACATATCCCAAGGGAATTAACCCATTCCTGTTCCCAAACAGAGTACCTCCCTTTTCACCTCTGAAAGTGGGTACAAACGAGTCACGTGATCAACGGCACATTCAGACGTGGGACGCATGAAGGAACAAACTTGGAATATGGCCGTCAATGGTTAAAGAACGCATGTATGTTCTTCTGCCCTAATGGTTGTGACACACAACCCGATAACTTGGGACTGATACCGCATGTACATATTTTGTAATGTTTCTCCCTGTAAAATAAATGTACCTTCCAGTCAATCGTG
This sequence comes from Ascarosepion bandense, assembly GCA_037127315.1. NCBI lineage: Eukaryota > Metazoa > Mollusca > Cephalopoda > Sepiida > Sepiidae > Ascarosepion > Ascarosepion bandense. The sequence goes on along the minus strand of JBBBDQ010000871.1, from coordinate 4,766,547 downwards.
AGTAGACGTCTACTTTTCTTTCATTCCATGCTTTTTCTCCACGTGCTGCACACACACACACACACACACACACACACACACACACACACACACACACACACACATATTCGTCCACGGACCATGAATCATACTATAAGTTAAGGCATTTTAGTTATGAGACAAAAACCCCGTTCATAGCATATTCACAAGTTTGATCTTTCTTATACTGCGTCGTTTGAACACCAGTTTAATATGAACATTTGATAGACTGACTAAATGAATCAGTGAAACATCCGGAAACCCGAAGAAACGCATATAAAAGAACCTAACAAACAATGTACGCAATACACTGATCAGTTAAGTGCCATACGTGATACACACTTTAGGCGATCATGTCTCGAAAGAGACATGACTGACTGGGCAGAAGATTATTCCGCAGTAGGTTGCCAATGCTTTCTGCGGTAGACTGGTTGCCATCCAAGGCTATAGAGCCCAATCTATCTTATAATTTAACCCATAACGGGAGGGAAGAGACGGATTAATACCTTTCCCAAATTTATTTGTGCGTAAGTGAATGCAAAGAATACAACTGGAATTCGAACTCGACTTCCCGATTTGTCGTATCCTCTGCACCACAACACACACCACCAAAAACTTCATGATGACAATTTTGTTATTGAAAATGCTCTTCGATTGAACACTAATAAAGATAAGTCACTTCGACGAGAATAAATCGAAAATAACATGATATACGAGCTATATGTAGTTAATATACGACCAACCTTTTCCCACCTAAATTGCTATTGAAAAAAATGTGTGATACGAAAAATCTTAAAAGAAATAAAACCTCAGTAGCCTTGACTTTGCGACAGACATACCTGAAAAGTTTCTATCAGAGGGTTTCATCAGAAACAAATCATTGAACAATAGTTGTGTGAGGATAATTGTAATTGATTATATACACCCTTGTGCAAATTAGGATGTCTGTTGTGGTGCAGTGGATATTGACTCTGAAAAGGGAGCTCAGTTCGAATTCCACTACTTTCTAATTTGTGGGGTACCTATATTTATATGTTTTGAAATTTTTGGGTTGTAGGGGTTTGGGTTGGAAAATGTGGTGCGGCATATCTGGGTAATCTTGAATACCGCACTAATTAGAAAGCATATTTTAGAACACTCGATCCAAAGGAAAAGGTTAATTTAAAAAACACAAAACCTATTAATATAATTTTTTCTTCATATTCTTTAAGAAAAGAGGAAATAAACCTTCTAAAGTTACGTCTAAAATTCTGTCCGACGCTAAAAGTAATATTACAGACCTAAAAAAAAACGTTAGAGAATTCGAACGAAAATTTAAGCTTATAGAAACATCACACAACAATCGCATTACTACCGTTAGCTGAATAGTACAAAACAAATCTAAATATTTTTCAAATAATAATAAAAATAAAAATGAATTTAACGTATTCTTTGAAAAACTCTGAGACACAGACTCTCAAAACAATTACAACCTCCCCTAACAATATCACACACAAACAAAAACTAGCATTATAAAACATTCATAAAAATAATGATATAATATTAAAGAAAGCAGACAAAGGCAGTGCTGTAGTCATTATGGATAGAACTTACTACAAAACAAATATTCAAGTTATGCTAGGGGACGAAAATAACTCCATATTAAACAACCATAATATAGATGAAAACATTGCATCAAAAATAAAAAAAAACTCTGCCTTACACGCAGTAGAATACTAACGAAAGAAGAAAACATTTTCTTACAGACATTATATAAAAAAACAAGCAATTTTTACAGACTCCCAAAGATACGAAATCAAAAACAATTAAAGCAGCTATCCAGGAACAAAAAATCTGAATATATTCATACCCCAAACCATAATGATCTTAAATTCAGACCAATTGTGCAGAGCCAGCCTGAACAACAAGCCGACTGAAAAACCTTACAGATAAAATAATACAACCGTACACCACAAAAATACATCAAATACAACATCAAATACAACATACATTTCATATGCTTCATACCATTAAAAGTAGACACAGGTACACTAGTAACATTTGATGTGAACAGCCTGTACAGCAACATACCCCATGAACTAGGCAAACAGGCCATTACATTTTGGATTGAAAAACACCTAGAAATACTCCCCACGCGCTTCACAAAATAATTTGTTATACAGAGCATAGAACTAATTTTTGACAACAATTCATTTTAATTTAACAACCACATCTATATTCAAACAACAGATACAACGATGGGGGACAAAAATGGCGCCAACATATGCAACACTCACACAAGCATATTTAGAGAAAAACCTATACAACCAAATAGGACACAAAAGAAAGGGGAAGACATAAAAACAGAATTCACTAAATTATAGAAAAGATATCTAAATGATTGTTTTATCTTTTAGCGATCAACATGGGAAGACATAAAAAAGAAAAAAATCTGCTCCAAAACTTGTACCCAAAAATTAAGTTCACACTAGAATATAGCTATAATGAATTGTCATCCTAGATATACTCATAAGTTGATACTCCACTCCAGTAATAAACAATAAAATAAGTTGATACTCCACGCCACTAATAAACAATAAAATAAGTTGATACTCCACTCCACTAATAAATAATAAAATAAGCTGATACTCCACTTCACTAATAAACAATAAAATAAGCTGATACTCCACTCCACTAATAAACAATAAAATAAGCTGATACTCCACTCCACTAATAAACAATAAAATAAGTTGATACTCCACGCAACTAATAAACAATAAAATAAGCTGATACTCCACTCCACTAATAAACAATAAAATAAGTTGATACTCCACTCCACTAATAAATAATAAAATAAGCTGATACTCCACTTCACTAATAAACAATAAAATAAGCTGATACTCCACTCCACTAATAAACAATAAAATAAGTTGATACTCCACTCCACTAATAAACAATAAAATAAGCTGATACTCCACTCCACTAATAAACAATAAAATAAGCTGATACTCCACTCCACTAATAAACAATAAAATAAGCTGATACTCCACTCCACTAATAAACAATAAAATAAGCTGATACTCCACTCCACTAATAAACAATAAAATAAGTTGATACTCCACTCCACTAATAAACAATAAAATAAGCTGATACTCCACTCCACTAATAAACAATAAAATAAGCTGATACTCCACTCCACTAATAAACAATAAAATAAGTTGATACTCCACTCCACTAATAAACAATAAAATAAGTTGATACTCCACTCCACTAATAAACAATAAAATAAGCTGATACTCCACTTCACTAATAAACAATAAAATAAGTTGATACTCCACTCCACTAATAAACAATAAAATAAGCTGATACTCCACTTCACTAATAAACAATAAAATAAGTTGATACTCCACTCCACTAATAAACAATAAAATAAGCTGATACTCCACTCGACTAATAAACAATAAAATAAGCTGATACTCCACTCCACTAATAAACAATAAAATAAGTTGATACTCCACGCAACTAATAAACAATAAAATAAGCTGATACTCCACTCCACTAATAAACAACAAAATAAGTTGATACTCCACTCCACTAATAAACAATAAAATAAGCTGATACTCCACTTCACTAATAAACAATAAAATAAGCTGATACTCCACTCCACTAATAAACAATAAAATAAGTTGATACTCCACGCCACTAATAAACAATAAAATAAGCTGATACTCCACTCCACTAATAAACAATAAAATAAGCTGATACTCCACTCCACTAATAAACAATAAAATAAGTTGATACTCCACTCCACTAATAAACAATAAAATAAGTTGATACTCCACTCCACTAATAAATAATAAAATAAGCTGATACTCCACTCCACTAATAAACAATAAAATAAGCTGATACTCCACTTCACTAATAAACAATAAAATAAGCTGATACTCCACTCCACTAATAAACAATAAAATAAGTTGATACTCCACTCCACTAATAAATAATAAAATAAGCTGATACTCCACTTCACTAATAAACAATAAAATAAGCTGATACTCCACTCCACTAATAAACAATAAAATAAGCTGATACTCCACTCCACTAATAAACAATAAAATAAGTTGATACTCCACGCAACTAATAAACAATAAAATAAGCTGATACTCCACTCCACTAATAAACAATAAAATAAGTTGATACTCCACTCCAGTAATAAACAATAAAATAAGTTGATACTCCACTCCAGTAATAAACAATAAAATAAGTTGATACTCCACTCCACTAATAAACAATAAAATAAGCTGATACTCCACTCCAGTAATAAACAATAAAATAAGCTGATACTCCACTCCACTAATAAACAATAAAATAAGCTGATACTCCACTCCACTAATAAACAATAAAATAAGTTGATACTCCACTCCAGTAATAAACAATAAAATAAGTTGATACTCCACTCCACTAATAAACAATAAAATAAGTTGATACTCCACTCCACTAATAAACAATAAAATAAGTTGATACTCCACTCCACTAATAGACAGGGTTTCGAACTGTCAGAAGAAATACTATCAGAATCTCTCCGAAATAAAAAAAAAAAATGAAAAAAAAAAAAGAAAAAATTCTTCATTACGTCGCCACACACAAAAGCAATCCTGAATTAGTTCCAAAGATAAGAAGACAACTAGAATTACTCAAAAAAGTGGTAAAATAATAGAAACTCTAAAGACAACTAAAATAAATAAAAGCAACCCCCCCCCCCCAAAAAAAAACAAAAAAAAATGCAAACCCTTTCAAAATTCGATCAACGCACAACACAGGAGGTAAAAATACATCTTCAAATTCAAAAACACATCTACATTTGAAATAAAAACAAATATGAGCTGTAATTCTAAAAACGAAATTTAAGATATACCGCATAAAGTAATGGCAACCTACTGCGGGAAACTCTGCCCAATCAGTCATGTTTCTTTCGAGACATGATCGCCTAAGGCGTGTATCACGTATGGCAATTAACTGATTAAACTGTTGTACTTAAAGAGTTGTAGTTTTCAGCGAAGCGTTTTTTCTTTATCTGTTCAATAATTATACATTTCTTGCAAGCCTATACGTCTAGATTCTAGACATATATATAAGTGCATATTAATGTATGTATATTATTAACTTTCAGTATCACATCATCCAAACACATTTCTGCGTCCGAACAAATCAACCATCACTCCGAATAATACGATAAGAACTTTACTCATTTTCATGAAATTTTTTTTCTTAGTTCTAGGGAAAATCAAATCCTTAAAAAAAAAAAAAAGAGAAGATATATTTTATCCAATATTTCACCTGCCGAAGTTGAGCTCAGACTGACCTCAGTTTATTAAGTGAAAAGATACAGAAATAAAAAAAAATGTTTTTTCAGTTATGGACTTCTTATAAACAGATTTATCTTGAATTTGCCAAGTAAAATAAGAAAAATAGCTGAAAATACGAGGTTGGCAAATAGTGATTCTGACGTATTTATCGGCGTTGCGTGAGAATGTTTAGCCTCAGGGCTTTTTAAGATCTTCATGTGTAAAATGGAGCTGATAAAGTTTACCCGGTAGATATAGGCGTGCCAGGTGTGATACTGACTTCTCTGGTCCTTCTTTAGTTTACGATGGGGAAATGATTACGCTTTTGAGAGTAACGAATGTCATGCGTTTGTCTTGTTACCGTGGATGAAATTCATCGACACTCAGTGAGAAAATAACGAAAAAAGATTGATGAATTCAGTGTAGTCATATGACACACATAAATCTTCAACAAAGATTGAAAAATTAATAGAAATATACGAAGATGACATGCTAAACAAACATGCACGAATTTATTCGTATATCGACGGATAAATAACTCTATACCAGCTTTCAAGCAAAAACCAGCATCCTCGTAATCTTGGAAAATTTATGTAAGTTCACAGAATGCTTTAGACAAGCAAGACATTGCCGTGGTCATTAGCTGTGGAGAATGAAACTTTCTCTTAAAGTTCTGCGATCGAATTAGCCTTTTGTTAGTGTTGTATCGTGGATACACAGTGAAATGTAGATCAGTCAGTTAAGTGCCGTACGTGATACACGCTTGGGCGATCATGTCTCGAAAGAGACATGACTGACTGGGCAGAAGATTATCCCGCAGTAGGTTGCCATTGCTTTCCGCGGTAGACTGGTTGCCGACCAAGGCTATAGACCCAATCTGTCCTGTTATTTAACCCATAACTGGAAGGAAGACTGGGCAGAAGATTATCCCGCAGTAGGTTGCCATTGCTTTCTGCGGTAGATTGGTTGCCAGCCAAGTCTATAGAACACAATCTCTCCTGTTATTTAACCCATAACTAGAAGGAAGAGACGGATTAATACCTTTCCCAAGGGTATTTGAGCGTAAGTGAATGCAATGAGTTCAACTGGAATTTGAACTCAGCTACAGAGTGGTACAACCAAGATATATATACAACTAGCAGTATAGCCCGGTGTTGCTCGGGTGTAATGAAAGTTTTAAAACTAATTCATGGTCCTGGAGCTTAGACTCTTTGGACGTTGGCACGAATGACTAAAAAGCAATAGTTGTTTCCAGTTAAAGCGAAACCGTAGACTGAAAGAAAAATGAATGGATGTAAGTCAAATTTTGATTTCCTGGTATCAATATCAAATTTTCTGCACTATTGTAAGAACTGCAACCTTGAAACTTCTGAATATCGTTTCTTATGTCTTTGTCAATGAGTGTATCAAATTTGATTAAAGTCGGATCACTCCTTCTATAACCCGATTTTTTCGATTATCGATTTTCGATATTTATCGGGAGTGCCTCGACACAAAACCTAGCTAAGAACACTCGCATACGCTTATAGTACAACTGTGTAAATTTTCAAGAAAATCGGTTCAGCCGTTTCGGAGTCTATAGGTAACGGATACACACCCACACACAGAGACAAATTTCCATTTATAAATAAGTTTAGATATTTACAGTCTTTCACAGTAGTAAGCATTACTTCCCGATGTCCGTGATAATGACAATCTCCCGTGCTAAGCGCACATTGTCTTTTATGTATCCGGGCGACTGGAAGTCACATGGTACGAGCCATGATACAACAGTTAGAATGGAAATCATACTGGTTATGTTTTGTAAATTCGCTTTCATTTCAGGCACTGGATAATAAAATAAACATGGTAAATTTTCGTTTTAGGACCCGAAGGCCTTAACCCCTTCAAATATTTCCAAAACATCCCTATTTCCGTGCAAATGTATATGCTGAACTAAAATTGATAATTGTTTATTGAAGAAACGTACCTTTTTTTCATGTTATAGGCCAGAAATAAATCGGACTATATCTCACCCCTTACCACCGTTCTCATATCTGATTAACTGCTGAATTACTTGAGGCTTAGGATACTGAATTCGTTCTATTTACTCCCTTTTAGCAATTACTCTGCGATTTGTTGGGTTTCGGAACTCATTTTCCGCGTATTAATCGTAAAATGAAAGTAAAAAAAAAAACAAAAAAAACGAAAAATCGGAAATCTACGCGAGAAGTGAGTCTGCAGTGAATAACATTTTCTAACCGTGGTTAGTGGGTGAGATAAACAGCAACAAGAAGTTCCATATTTTTCTTCTCGATAAAATGAGAAAAAGGTCAGTTTCTTGAATAAACAATTATCGATTTGCGTTCAGCATATACATTTGCAAGGAAATAGGGATGTTTTGGAAAGATTTGAAGGGGGTAAAGGCCTTCGGGTCCTAAAACGAAGATTTTTCATAAACATTTATTTATCGACAAACATTTCATTAAACTTACATTAAGTATGCAAACTATACATTCATAACCAATAGGGTCAGAGACAAATAAGCACATGTTTCTTCTTCCATGTGCAGTGTCCCTTCAAGACGTAGGCGATCACGGCCCTCCACATCCGACTATCACTTGTAGCTCTTAACACATTTTCTTATGCTATTTATCTCAGGCTATGCTCTACCATCCACTTCTTAAGCCCATCAAGTATTTCACAAGTTGCTTTCTCCTGTCTCTTTTTCTCGTTATCTGTCCCGTGAGTATCAGATTTTCCAGTCCCTCCTTCCTCATTCAGTCAGTTAAGTGCCATACGTGATACACACTTGGGCGATCATGTCTCGACAGAGACATGACTGACTAGGCAGAAGATTATCCCGCAGTAGGTTGCCATTACTTTCTGCGGTAAACTGGTTGCCGACCAAGGCTATAGAACCCAATCTGTTCTGCTATTTAACCCATAACTGGAAGGAAGAGACGGATTAATACCTTTCCCAAGGGTATTTGCGCGTAAGTGAATACAATGGATTCAGTTGGAATTCGAACTCGGCTCCCCGGTTTCTCGTTCCGAGCCGATATCCACTGTACCACAACGCACATCCGCATTACGTGTCCCAAAAACTTCAGCTGTCTCTTCCTAATGTAAAATAAAAGTTTCCTATTTCGTTTCCATCCATGTTCACCTTTTGAGCGAGTGAAGCCTGCGGGTTTTGACGAAGACCGCACTTCTTCGTACCTTGTGACCTGGCGCTACAGAATCATAAACAAACCCAATAACAGAAAGCACATCACTCGAAGACTTTCAACGGCAGCAACAGTTGAAATGGCTATCACATGTAATTCGAATGGAAAATAATGATATTATAGAGAGGCTGGCATACCGTACAACTTCAAGCAGAATGTTAGAAAGGAAACCGCCTGTCAATACTGCAAAGAGCGATAACAGCTACTGGACTTGATAAAACTATTTTCCTAAAAATTGTTTTAAGAGAAAGATTTTGTAAATTTCAACAGAGAGTAGTACTGGCTGTTCGGCCAATGAATGACGAATGTTTTTTTATTGTAAAGAAAGTTCTAATAGTAACATTAAGATTATATTAGAGTGTTTGGAAAGTAATTGCGTATTTCACTGAATCAACCAACAAAAAAGAATGTTTGGATGATAGAGAACTGCGTGTAAAATTAGTTTATCATTTCTTCTGTCCGTAAGTGCATTTCACAGTTCAATTAGGAAAATTTGCAAAAGAGGAATTTAATAAACTTGTGAGTTTTTGCTTGAGAATCAAACACAGCATTCCACCATCATCGAATTATTACTGGATATTAACAAATATGTTTTACATGTCAACAGTAAACGAAAACATTCTGCGGATGGAGTCCAGGCTTTCTTATTAACAATATTTTTTTTATTTTGTGATAATTACTGTTTTCACTTTATAATAAAACGAAGACAGTCATTGGGTTTCAATACGAAATCTAGGACTCCATCCACAGAAGTACTTGTTTGTGTCCGGTGAAACATGAAAGGGGTCGTTCATTACGAACTAATGGAACATGAAAAGAACACCGCCACATATGTTTATTGTTCGCAGTTTGGTTGAGGAAACGATAATATTCTGCTTTGGTACAAAAAAGTGTGTTATTCTCCAGCATATCAATGCAAATGCACACTCTGCAAATTACACACTAGATTTAAAACCTACCTACTTTTGGTTTGTTTTGGTCACTAGAACGTAGAAAAAAGAAAGAAAAATCAATAGAATGTCGATAAAAAGTCGACACAGTATTTCGAACAAGTGGCCTCTGGTCATCATCAGGTGTCTATTGATTGGCTAGTATGGATTATCTATTTATTGTGATATATAAAAGTTGTACGAACCCATTATCTTAACCAAAAATCAAAACCATCTGACATTAAATATAAAATACTCCACAGATACACCACTTCGGTATGGTAGCGTAGTTGCTTTGGGAATAGGGATGGCACGACTTTGATGTACGACAATGCACAGCTGCACGCTTATCAATCAACTGCCCCAAAGTTGCATAATCTGAATTATAAAATTTTGCCTTATTCTGCCACCACTCCTATCAGGCTATAGACCTCATATAAACGGAAATGAATGACAAGTTGTGTTATGTGAACTGCCACATTTTGAGCAAACATCCTTCATCAATTAAAGAATAATTTTCATAAGGGGGCGAATAATTTTGGATTACATCAATTTTTAGAAAAATCTATAAATATGAATATAATAAATCTAAGATGAAAATTTCACGAATTATCCAAAACTAAATCCTGATTCGACTATTTATTGTGAATTTAGTAAGTACTTTTAATGATATCTCTCCTACTGATTATCACTTATCTGAGCATTTTGAGTTTTTCATACGCAATAAAATATTCAATAATAAAGAAGAGGTAATCAAAGCATTTAAGCTGTTTACCACATCAAAGTATGAGAATTATTTAAAGATGGGATCAAGAATTTAGAGGTACGTTTGAGAACAGTCATACATCAACATGGTACCTATTCGAGTAAATGAATTAGTTATTTAACATTTCAGAAGCGTTTTATTAATTTCTTTTAAAGTGCGTTATTTCTTGCGTGACAACCTAATACTTAAAAAAATTAGGCCTACAAGGTCCCTGTTTCGGTTTTTACTAGAGCTTGTGACCACATCTCTCACTGGTCAGTATATATTAAGAATAATTTTCCATACTGGAAACTGATTCTTTATAAATTTTGGCGAGTTTTAACCTCTGAACCGAAAAAGAGAAACACGTGTAACAATTTTTACACAAACCGTCTGGCCTTCATGAAAATACACTTGTCTCAAAAGAACATGTACTTAAGGGAAAACAACCAAGACGATTAAATATTTATTCAATGCCAACATTTTTAAAATAATAAAAATAAAATTTCAGTATATTAGAATATAACTAATAAAATGAACGTTTACTTTGTAGTCATCTCTATGCTTTTACGTTTTAGACACCAGCAAATAGATATGAACAGATTTAGAGTAATATATGATAGATATGAATAAACAGTGAAATAATTATTGATAAGATACTTACTCATTTTAGAAAGAAAAGTAGTATTATGTTATTGTACCGCTTTCATATATATGCAAACCTGACCGGTCATAACGAAGTCTGAAGATTAAAATAACTAAAACGCTACTAATTCAAATTATATTAATAATAGTTTTGGTGTTTAAAAATTACCCCAACTTACATTTTCATACTAAAATAAAATCTTTAAAAATTTATTTCGCCTCACAAATTTCGAATAAATGTTAGGATTTTTAGATTTTGGGGAAATCATAAAGTTTCGAATAAATGTTAGGATTTTTAGATTTTGGGGAAATCATAAAGTTTCGAATAAATGTTAGGATTTTTAGATTTTGGGGAAATCATAAAGTTTCGAATAAATGTTAGGATTTTTAGATTTTGGGGAAATCATAAAGTTTCGAATAAATGTTAGGATTTTTAGATTTTGGGGAAATCATAAAGTTTCGAATAAATGTTAGGATTTTTAGATTTTGGGGAAATCATAAAGTTTCGATTAAATGTTAGGATTTTTAGATTTTGGGGAAATCATAAAGTTTCGAATAAATGTTAGGATTTTTAGATTTTGGGGAAATCATAAAGTTTCGAATAAATGTTAGGAATTTTAGATTTTGGGGAAATCATAAAGTTTCGAATAAATGTTAGGATTTTTAGATTTTGGGGAAATCATAAAATTTCGAATAAATGTTAGGATTTTTAGATTTTGGGGAAATCATAAAATTTCGAATAAATGTTAGGATTTTTAGATTTTGGGGAAATCATAAAATTTCGAATAAATGTTAGGATTTTTAGATTTTGGGGAAATCATAAAATTTCGAATAAATGTTAGGATTTTTAGATTTTGGGGAAATCATAAAATTTCGAATAAATGTTAGGATTTTTAGATTTTGGGGAAATCATAAAATTTCGAATAAATGTTAGGATTTTTAGATTTTGGGGAAATCATAAAATTTCGAATAAATGTTAGGATTTTTAGATTTTGGGGAAATCATAAAATTTCGAATAAATGTTAGGATTTTTAGATTTTGGGGAAATCATAAAATTTCGAATAAATGTTAGGATTTTTAGATTTTGGGGAAATCATAAAATTTCGAATAAATGTTAGGATTTTTAGATTTTGGGGAAATCATAAAATTTCGAATAAATGTTAGGATTTTTAGATTTTGGGGAAATCATAAAATTTCGAATAAATGTTAGGATTTTTTAGATTTTGGGGAAATCATAAAATTTCGAATAAATGTTAGGATTTTTAGATTTTGGGGAAATCATAAAATTTCGAATAAATGTTAGGATTTTTAGATTTTGGGGAAATCATAAAACTGTGAATGTTCTCTCAGATTTAGATATTTTATGGTCAGGTTTCTTGACAGGTTTCTTCGGGGACATTTCGGGGACCGGGGACCTTTCAAGCTTTTGGATTACCTTCTGTCCGGAGACAAAATCACGAATGAGAGATGATAAACGAGATACAGTACATCAAACCTGGCAAGTCCGACTCACAAGAATCGCGTATCTTATTCTGCTCCTCCCGTTACTGCTTGGTCACTTATATAGTTTCTGTACCTTAGCTATGCTAATTAGATAATCATCTACATATTTGCTACACGTACAGAATTATTCGCCCCCATTGAATATTTCCATATTTTCTAAAGAATTGCAAATATTTTAAAGTACTTACTAAAATCACAACAAATAGTTGATTCCGTCTTTAGTTTTGAATAATTCGTGAATTTTTTTAACTTAGATTTATTATAATCATAGATTTCCATATTTATATTTATAGATTTTTATAAAAACTGGTGCAGTCCAAAATTATTGGCCCCCTTATAAAATTATGAAATAATATTGCTCTATGGCAGTTGTAATGTTTTTTCTAAATTTGACATCTAAACTTATTTATAAATGGAAATTTGTTTGTGTGTGTGTGTGTGTGTGTATGTGTGGGTATGTGTGTGTGTGTCCGTTACTTATAGACTCCGAAACGGCTGAACCGATTTTCTTGAAAATTTACACAGTTGTACTTTAAGCGTCTGCGAGTGTTCTTAGCTAGGTTTTGTGTACCTCTACACCCGATAAATATCGAAAATCGATAATCGAAAAAATCGGGTTATAGAAGGAATGGTCCGATTTTAATCAAATTTAATACACTCATAGACAAAGATATTGGAGTAGATAGATCTATCTATCGCCTGGTTCACACTCCACCCACGTCTATTGAACAGGTTAAGAGGCTCATCCCTTGTTCCCTGTTTAGGATGTGTTTTCCGGCTTTCTCTTTTCCAATATTTTCACTATTACGTAGCCCCCTGCACATCAGTGGCGTTACCGCCATGCTCGGGGTGATACGATTAAAATATAAATATATATATATATATATATATATATATATATATATATAAAAGGCAAGATGTTTGTGTGTGTGTCTGTTTATCTGCCTGTATGTCTGTATTTTTTTCAGCCCTTTTATTTTAGTTTCTGCTTCGGGTTTGGCTCTAAGTAGGTATAATTGTAGTTCTTAGCTCCAGCCATGATACCATTTAGTCAGAGAACTTATTTAGCCCTCAAAATTCAGTTGACGACGAAAAAAACTTATTTGATATTGATACCAGGAAGTCAAAATTTGACTTACATTCATTCATTTTTCTTTCAGTCTACGGTTTCGCTTTAACTGGAAATAACTATTGCTTTTTAGTCTTTCGTGCCAACGTCTAACGAGTCTGAGCTCCAGGACCCTGGATTAGTTTTAAAGCTTTCATTACACCCGAGCAACGCCGGGCTATACTGCTAGTTTCATATAAACACCGTTTGAAAATGAAATAATATTGACCTGATTCTATAATATTCTAAAAGATGATGAAGAAGACAATAAGTGTCACGTACCGCTATAATAAGTGGTTAAATGTTCCTAGATCGATAATTTGTAGAATTATCAGGAAGACTCATTATGGTGACAATATATTTAGGACTGGTAGTGATCTTGTAAGGAACTATAAAAACGATTAAAGGTAATAATCAAGAATACACATTTGATAATTGAGGCAAGAGATCCAATAATTGTATCCTATTTGGTGCTTTTTTTTATTATTGTTTGACATTAAAATAAAAAAATGCTGTAAGCAAAACAGCACATTCTTTCAAGTTCATTATTTTATCATTTGTGAAAAAATACACCTGACATTTTCATGAAATTTTACGGTATTATATCTTTATTTTGTAATTATGGAAAGGTGGGTGTGTGAAAAAAATGATGACTACAACTTTAGATGAAATTAGAAGCCTTTTGAGCATTTGAATTTTAAGAATTAATTTATATTGAACAGTGTTTGTTTCAATATTTATTGAAGCGACGAAAAATTATAAGAGGTGTTGTGTAATGTATAAATCTTTGGAATCGAATTCCAGTTGTGCATTTTGGTGCAGTGGATATCGGCTCGGAACGTGAAATCAGAGAGCCGAGTTTGAATTTCAGCTGAATTCGTTGCATTTCCATATGCGCAAATACCCTTGGGAAACGTAGGAATCCGCCCCTTTTTTCTCCAGCTATGGGTTAATAGCAGAACAGATTGGGTTCTATAGCCTTGGTTGGCAACCAGTCTACTACAGAAAGTAATGGCAACCTACTGCGGGAAAATCTTCTGCGCAGTCATGTCTTTTTCGAGCTATGGGTTAATAGCAGAACAGATTGGGTTCTATAGCCTTGGTTGGCAACCAGTCTACTACAGAAAGTAATGGCAACCTACTGCGGGAAAATCTTCTGCGCAGTCATGTCTTTTTCGAGCTATGGGTTAATAGCAGAACAGATTGGGTTCTATAGCCTTGGTTGGCAACCAGTCTACTACAGAAAGTAATGGCAACCTACTGCGGGAAAATCTTCTGCGCAGTCATGTCTTTTTCGAGATGTATCACGTATGGCATTTAACTGACTGAGTGACTGACGTTAAAAACAAAAGAAAAAGAAAAAGAAAGAAAGAAAAGGGTGCTGAACTCCTATATGATCCAAATCCTCCTATGGGACAGTGAATGTCAGACAATCTCTTTACAGATGAAGAAGGGATATGAAGCCACAGAAATGTGGTTCTAGCGAAAGATGTCAAGAATACGATGGATTAAACTTGTGACTCACGATTTAATTTTTAAAGAAATTTGAAACGAAAATGTAGAATTAGAATCACAAAGATATCGTTTAAATTCTAGTACAAATAATGAGGAAAGGTGGCTTGGAGAATTTCATCCTCACAGGACATATTAAAGGTAAGAAACAAAAAGCTTGTATAAATGGATGTTAGACGAGGGAATGGGAGCTATGTGGAAAAGACAAACATTATTAAGAGTTTAGTTTTAATCATTTCACCCCAAGCAAGGCATTCCTCGACCGGTATTGTGCAGGGGGTTACATCGGGGAAAGTGATGAGAAAGAGTGGTTAGATATAAGAAATGTCAGAAGGAGGGTGATAGACGGGTAACGATACCGAGGATGAGGGTTGGATAGATGGGAAGAGTGTTTGAGAGAATGAATGCGAGTTAGTGTGTTTAGAGGTGTCTATTGACCTTACATTTCAACTCCTAGAGATTGTAGCTGTCAGGGAAGTAAGTATGTGGAAGGGAATTCCACAGGCGGGAAGTGCGAGAAAAGAAGCTGTTGGAGTAGAAGTTGAGGTTACATTTTATTGGTTTCACTGTAAAAGGGTGAGACGTAGTTGCTAATCTAGTATCTCGTGCAAAATCCTTACATAGGGGGCACCAATGATCTAAGTTCATCTGAGCAGAAGCCGTGAAAGTATTTATAGAAGAGGCACAGGGAAGTCACGTCACGCCGGTGAGAGAGGGACTGCAGCCGGTCTGCCAAGTCGGTATCGATCACATTACAGATTCTCCGTTGTATTTTGTCAAGAACCCCGAGGTGGATAGCAAGGGAAATCTACCAGATGTGGCAGCAGTATTAAATACACGGGTGGATGGTAGATTTATATATGTGCAGGATAGATTCAGACGGGAAAAACTTCCGGGCCCTGCACAGAAAAACGAGTTACAAAAAGATATGTAGTTGTGGAAAATCATGATAGCCAAGGTCCTGAAAGGAATGGTTCCCCAGAACTTTATAAACTCTGTAGCTGTTAGCAATGATTGTATTCTTTGCTCGCTATAAATTTTCTGCCATCCGTTTAAAAAAGCTCATTATATAAGTTACTCGCTGATTTCCTCTGCACCTCCTGTTTTCAATATGTTCTATGAGTGGCAAGTTTTAAGGATTTTCGTGTAGATATATAAGCATGTAAAATATATATAATTACAGAGATTGCTTCACTTATATAATTCGGATATTGTGCGTCCATAAAATGGTGTATAGAAAGAAAGAAGGAATCACCGGAGACGCGATATAAGAAAAGAGTAAAAGAAAAATTCGAAAAGATAATGGCGTAAGTAAAATAGAGGTAAAAGATAAAGAAGATAAATGAGATCAGATCAGACAGAAAAATATAGAAAAAAGAAAGACAAAAAAAAAAAAGAATGAAAGGAAAGAAGGAATAAATAGAAAAATAAATAAGCATGAGAGACGCTATAAAAGAAACAATGAAAGAAAAGACTGAAAAGAAAATGGCGGAAGTAAAAGAGAAACAAAATGAAATGAAATGAGAAGAAAGAAAAAGAAAAAGAAAAGAAAGAAAGAACATGGAAGATACTATGATAGAAAACAATAAAATAAATTCATGAAATGAAAAAGTCAGATGTGAGAGGGAGTCAAAAGATAAAGTGGGTGTGAAAGAAAACGAGAAGAAAAAAGAAAGACAGATAAAAATAAGCATGAAAGATTCCTTAAAAGAAAACAATAAAAGGAAGAATGGAAAAATGACAGATATAAAAGAGAGACAAAAGACAAAAGTTAAACGAGATTAAAAAAATGAAAAGAGAAAAAAAAAGACAAAAGTTATGAGATTCTATAAATGAAAACAATAAAACAAAGTATGAAAAGAAAATTACACATGAAAAAAGAGAGAAAAGATAAACGGGAGTGATAGACGGAAAGAAAAGAGAAAGAAAAAAGCATGGAAGATGCTAGAAAAAAGTACATTGGAAGAAAAGTATCAAAAGAAAAATGGCAGATGTAAAAGAGAGACAAACGACAGTGGAAGGATAAAAGCGACGAGAAGAAAGAAAGAAAGAAAGAAAGAAAGAAAGAAAGAAAGAAAGAATCGTGGATTATTCTATAAGATAAAACAAGAAATTTATGAAAAGAAAAAAGAAAAATGTAAAAGAGAGACAAAAGATAGAGGGGGTGAGAAAGAAGATATGAAGAAAGAAACAGAAAGAATCAAAGAAACGTGGGCGATCCTTTAACAGAAAACAACGAAAGAAAATTATGAAAAGAAAAAAGCAGCTATTAAATGGAGACAAAAATTGAGAATGGTACAAACAGATGTGCATTGTGGCGCAGTGGATATCGGCTCGGAAAGAAAATGGCCGAAGTAAAAGAGAGACAAACGACTGAGAGAATGTTTTAGTTTTAAGAAACAGTTGAATTCCTTGCATTCACTTACGCGCAAATACCCTTGGGAAAGGTATTAATCCGTCTCTTCCCTCCAGTTATGGATTAAATAATAGGACAGATTGGGTTCTATATCCTTGGTCCGCAACCAGTCTACCGCAGAAAGCAATGGCAATCTACTGCGGGATAATCTTCTGCCCAGTCAGTCATGTCTCTTTCGAGACATGATCGCCCAAGCGTGTATCGCGCATGGCACTTAACTGACTGACTGACAAACAGATGAGAAAAAATAAAGGAAAGATAGAAAGAAGCATGGGTGATGCTATGAAAGAAAATTATAAAAAAAAAGTAATAAAAGAAAATGACAAATGTAAAATAAAGATGAAATATAGAGGCGAGTGAAGGAAAATGAGAAGGAGAAAGAAAGAAGCATTGGAGATGCTATGAAAGAAAATAATAATAGGATTTATGAAAAGATAATTGCAGATTTAAAAGAGAGATAAAAATTGAGGGTGTGATAGGAGATGAGAAGAAAGAAAAGAGAAAGAAAGAAACGTGGGAGATATAAAAGAAAACGTTAAATGGATGAGTGAAATAAAAAAGGTTTGAATATGGCAGAAGTCCAAGAGAGACAAAATATGAAGGTTGGACAGAAAGATGATGGGAAGAAAGAAAAGAGAAAGAAAGATTGAAGCATGGAAGATGCTACAAAGGAAAACAATAAAAGGAAAGTATGAAAAGATAAATGTCAGAGGTAAAAGAGAAACAAAAGATAGAGGAGTGTGAAAGGAGATTAGAAGAAAGAAAAGAGAAAGATAAAGAATGATGGGAAATGCTATAAAAAACAATAATATGAAAATATGAAGAAATGGCAGATGTAAAAAAAATTAAATGATAGAATGAGTGAAGAGAGATGAGAAAGAAAGATTCATGGGATTTACTATAAAGGAAAACAATACAAATAAATTCTGAAAAAAAATGTCAGAAGTACAAGAGAGATGAAAGATAGACGGGAGCTAAAAGGATATGAGAAGAAAGTAAAAAGAAAGGAAGAAGCATTGGAAATGATATAAAAGAAAAAAAAATGTAATATGAAACGTGAATGACATATGCAAAAGTGTGACATAAGATAGACGCGGATGGATGAAAGAAGACAAAGAGAAAGAAAAAAAGAAGCATGGGAGATGCAATAAAAGAAAACAGTAAAAACATGTATGAAAAGAAAATGGCCGAAGTAAAAGAGAGACAAACGACTGAGAGAATGTTTTAGTTTTAAGAAACAGTTATTTTTTGCATATATTTTACTGATGTTACTCGGATGCGAAATCAGTGACTGCTTTAGAAATAAACAAAAAAAAAAAAAAATGAAAAAAAGAAAGAAAGGAAGAAAGAAAGAAAGAAAGAAAAAAGAAGCGTGAAATGTGGGTAAAAAGTAAACAGTTATGGAAAAATGAAAGGAAGAAAATAAATAAATATATAAAGATAAAAAAGGTCAATGAGAAGAAAGAAAGAAAGAAAGAAAGAAAAGTAAAGTAAAGACATGTAGAAAGAAAGAAAGAAAGAAAGAAAGAAAGAAAGAAAAAGTAAAAACATGTAGGAAGGTAATACAAAAGAAAGAAAGAAAGAAAGTAAAGTAAAGACATGTAGAAAGAAAGAAAGAAAGAAAGAAAGAAAGAAAGAGAGAAAAAGTAAAGACATGTAGGAAGGTAATACAAAAGAAAGAAAGAAAGAAAGAAAGAAAGAAAAATTAACGACGTAGAAAGAAAGAAAGAAAGAAAGAAAGAAAAGTAAAGACATGTAGAAAGAAAGAAAGAAAGAAAGAAAAAGTAAAGACATGTAGAAAGAAAGAAAGAAAGAAAGAAAGAAAGAAAGAAAGAAAGAAAAATTAAAGACATGTAGAAAGAAAGAAAGAAAGAAAGAAAAAATCCGTAAGAAAATGTATTACTTCTACATATAGGAAAAATAATATGTATTAGTTCTCTCTATGTATTTTTATATAAGAACCTTGTAGCGATTTCTAAATAGCCAAACATATTTTGCGTATCACCCTTAAGTAAATGCCTGGATGGTTTACATTAAGCAAATTCTGCTTGGAGGCAGATAACTTTATCAAGTCAAACAGATTCTGTCCAGAATAGCTTCAAGTCTTCCACTACCAGATTTTTTTTTAAAATTAAAACTTAGATTTCTTCTAAATTCGTCAATTTGATTAACTTATCTATGTTGTTAAAAAAAACAACAACAAAAAACAAAAAATGTTTTATCTAAATTTATTTATGAGTGTCGGATTAGTTTTATTTTGTAACTGTTATTTATAATCTAGTTGCATTAATGTACATACATACGGTCACGTACACACAAACTGACAGATGCACAAACACATATACCAGTTCCCACACTTACTGTGTAAAATATTGGTCATCTAGTTAACGCCATGATTCTTTAATAAGGCAATTCATGTTCAAGCGTAATGAAAGGCGCCAAAACATTAAACATTTTAGTAAAGCAGTTACTGATTAGTAACATTCGATAAAATAAACGTTAAAAATACCTTCAAATTTGTTGACAATATTGATTTTCTTTCTTTCTTTCTTTCTTCTCATCTATTTACCTCCTTTTCACTCATTTTTGTCTCTCTTTCAATTCTACCATTATCGTTTTATAGTTTTCTTTTAGAAAGAGAGAAAAATCAATATTTATTTGTTTTAAGTACTGGGTTTCTTTTAGTTTTTTACTACTGCAATTTTTCCCCCATTTTTTACAGTTTTCTTTTATTTTATCGTTGATGCTTCTTTCTATCTTTCTTTCTTTCTTTCTTTCTTTCTTTCTTTCTTCTGATTCTTTTGTTTTTCTTTTATAACTGCCACTTTCTTTATATAGTTTTCTTTTATCGTTTTCACTTTTTCTTTCTTTCTTTCTTTCTTTCTTTCTTTTGTCTTTCTTTTATAACTGCCACTTTTTTTACATGGTTTTCTTTTATCGTTTTCACTTTTTCTTCTTTCTTTCTTTCTTTCTTTCTTTCTTTCTTTCTTCTGATTCTTTAGTCTATCTTTTATAACTGCCACTTTCTTTACATAGTTTTCTTTCTTTCTTTCTTTCTTTCTTTCTTTCTTTCTTTCTTCTGATTCTTTTGTCTTTCTTTTATCACAGCCACTTTTTTACATAGTTTTCTTTTATCGTTTTCACTTTTTTCTTCTTTCTTTCTTTCTTTCTTTCTTTCTTTCTTTCTTTCTACTGATTCTTTTGTTTTTCTTTTATAACTGCCACTTTCTTTACATAGTTTACTTTCTTTCTTTCTTTCTTTCTTTCTTTCTTCTGATTCATTTGTCTGTCTTTTATAACTGCCACTTTTTTACATAGTTTTCTTTTATCGTTTTCACTTCTTTCTTTCTTTCTTTCTTTCTTTCTTTCTTTCTTCTGATTCTTTTGTCTCTCTTTTATAACTGCCACTTTCTTTACATAGTTTTCTTTTATCGTTTTCACTTTCTTTCTTCCTTTCCTTCCTTCTTTCTTCCTTTCCTTCCTTCTTTCTTTCTTTCTTTTTTCTTTCTTTCTTTCTTTCTTTCTTTCTTCTGATTCTTTTGTCTTTCTTTTATAACTGCCACTTTTTTTACATAGTTTTCTTTTATCGT
Source organism: Ascarosepion bandense (assembly GCA_037127315.1). NCBI lineage: Eukaryota > Metazoa > Mollusca > Cephalopoda > Sepiida > Sepiidae > Ascarosepion > Ascarosepion bandense. Next base: position 4,745,551 of record JBBBDQ010000871.1, on the reverse strand, counting down.
TTTCACTTTCTTTCTTTCTTTCTTTCTTTCTTTCTTTCTTTCTTCTGATTCTTTTGTCTCTCTTTTATAACTGCCACTTTCTTTACATAGTTTTCTTTTATCGTTTTCACTTTCTTTCTTCCTTTCCTTCCTTCTTTCTTCCTTCCTTCTTTCTTTCTTTCTTTTTCTTTCTTTCTTTCTTTCTTTCTTTCTTTCTTTCTTCTGATTCTTTTGTCTTTCTTTTATAACTGCCACTATTTTTACATAGTTTTCTTTTATCGTTTTCACTTTTTTCTTCTTTCTTTCTTGCATTCTTTCTTTCTTTCTTTTTTTCTTTCTTTCTTCTGATTCTTTTGTCTGTCTTTTATAACTGCCACATTTTTTACATAGTTTTCTTTTATCGTTTTCACTTTCTTTCTTCCTTCCTTCCTTCCTTCCTTCCTTCCTTCCTTCCTTTCTTTCTTTCTTTCTTTCTTTCTTCTGATTCTTTTGTCTATCTTTTATAACTGCCACTTTCTTTACATAGTTTTCATTTATCGTTTTCACTTTCTTTCTTCCTTTGCTTCTTTCTTTCTTTCTTTCTTTCTTTTTTCTTTCTTTCTTTCTTTCTTTTTTCTTTCTTTATTTCTTTCTTCTGATTCATTTGTCTATCTTTTATAACTGCCACTTTCTTTACATATTTTTCTTTAATAGTTTTTACTTTCTTTCTTTCTTTTTTTGTCTCTTTTCTGTCCTTTCTTTTCATAACCTTTCTTTTATACTTCACTATTTTATCAATCTTTCATGTTATTTTTCTTCCTCTTTTCGCTTTCCCCAATCCGATTTCCTTCTTCATATTTTCTATTTCTTATCATCCTTTACATTGTTGATTTTTTTGGTATTAAGACTTTCCTGAATAACTCGGGCCAGAACTGCCAGTCGGAGACCGTCCACAAACAAAACAATCACGGTACCAAATGGACGGACGCCATGGCTCCATAGTCAAGGGCAGACGACTGTCGGAAGTGGCTCCAGCTTAGGACATTAACAGAATGAATGTGGCTTTAATATAAACATCATCACAGTCTTTATATACATTACTGGCAACAAGAATATGTAGAATATTGAGAATGATAATTTGGAAGGACTGAAACAAAAAAACATTTATATTATAACAAGAAACAATAATTATAAGAGAATTTTGACAGGGTTAAAAATTATAATGGTGGATTACGAGAGGGTTGAAGCATCTTAGTCAATCTTGATTCGCCTTTTTGTGCTTAAGTTGCATGGATTTTCAGTTATAAATTATATCGAAGTGAATTCCAAACACTACTTACAGTAACATTGATATTACTGCTACAATAGCAGCAGCAGCAACGGCAACAATATCTTACAATTTTGCGTGTCCTTTCTTTCTTTAGATTGCACGTACGTTACGTTCTGCGAACAGCTCCTAAATAATGGATTAATCCATTTTTATCATGAGGAAAACCAAAAAAAGGCACATCAGAGACTCTACTTAGTTTCAGTAAAAGATTGAGAAAAAAAAAAGGAGGGGGAAGAAGTGCTCTGCTTCATATATCTTGTCAGCACCTCAGAAATAATGGACTATTCAGTTTTAATTGTGTGGAAAGATGAAAAAGACATACCAGAGACGCTATATCTGTTCGGGTGCTCCTGTTATTATACTCGGGTTTCTCGACAAAATCCAAAGGAGGATCGGCATTGTAATCGGTCCCGATTTGACAGCTCGACTTCAGACACTTTCTCCCTGACGAGGTGTGGCTTCTCTCTGTCTTTTCTATAAATATTTTCACGGTTTCTGCTGTGGCGAACTTATCTCCCTGTTACCCTCCTTCAACAAATTTACTCGGGCTACTAGACTAGCGACAAGGCCACACTTTTTTTACAGTCAAAACAGTCGAAAGTAACCCCACTTCTACTCTACAGCTTCTTTTCTCGCACTTCCTACCCGTGGAACTTCCTTCTGTATAGATACAATCTCCAAGAGTTTAAGTGCAACGTCAGTTACCATCTTTTATCCCTTCAATTCTCATTTTCTCTTATCCTTTCTCCGACAACCCTGTGTTTTGTTCCTCTATCTTTTCACTCTTCTCTCGTGTAAACGATTACGAGAAAAATATAATGTAAATACTGTAAATATTTATTGGAAGTATTAAAATGTACAATTTTGTCTTGCTGAATTACCGAATGCATGGTCATCAGTAAAAAGGGCAGCCCAATATGCCAAATACATGTCGAGGATACCAGAATCAAGCAGGTACTAAAATTTCAATACCTGGGAAGCGTTATAACAGAAGACGGAAAGTGCGACACAGAGATTCGAAGGCGAATTGGCATGGCAAAGGAAACATTCCAGAAGTTGAGTAAGGTATTAAGAAACAGGGCAATTTCGTTAGAAACAAAGAGGAGAGTAGTGGATTGCTATGTGATGTCAGTTCTTCAATATGACAGTGAATGCTGGATAATATCATCAAAGATGAAGGATAAATTTGAAGCAACTGAAATGTGGTTCTACAGAAGGATGCTGCGAATATCATGGATCGAGCATGTGAGCAATGATGAGGTTTTGGAAAGGATGGAAACGAAAAGGAAATTAATACTGAGCATCAGGAAGAGACAGCTGAAGTTCCTGGGACATGCAACGATGAAGGAGGGCTTGGAGAATCTGATACTAACAGGCCAGATAGAGGGAAAAAGAGACAGGGGAAGCAACGGATAACATAGTTGAAGGACCTAATCAGGTGGATGGCAGAACGAGGTTTGTATGATGTAACAGGAAAAGGCGTGCTCAGAGCCACCAGGGATAGGAAAACGTGGAAAGCAATGATCGCCTAAGTCCTGAAGAGAGAGGGCACGTAGAAGAAGAAGAGAGTAAATATTCCTTTCAGCACCATAGATTTGCTTTTTAGTTCTTCTGTCTCTACCTGCCGTGCTTCCTGATTACCTAAGCAATCTTAGTTCTCCAAAATGTCCTATTTCATCTTACTGTTATCAGTTTCCTTTTCTTTGTTAAGACCACATTGCCAGTTACGCAATTCATTCACGCAAGCTCGTTAGGTAAGTAACTCGCTGCCTTTCTCTATCTCAATATGGCCCATGAAAGTTAAGTTTCCCAAGCCCTCCTTCCTCATAATAGATTTCAACATTTTCTTGATTCTGGCTATGAGCATTCTTTCTGTTGTCAGTTTTCTTAATACTTCCTTGTCGCTTACTTTCTTTATCTATGGAATTTTCCGTATTCTTCTGTAGACCCAACATTTTTTTGTCAGTGTGGAGATCTTCCAGTTTTCACTGTCGTTTAAGTCGATGGACACCACACATTAATCCGATACTTTTTTCTTTCGCTCTAATAAAGATTGTTTTACTTCTTAGCATCTTGCTAGCTTTTGAAATGCTTCCCAGGTATTTAAATTCTAAACCTGCTTGATCTCATCTCCATTTTTTCACTCGAATCTTGAGCTTTTTTTTTCTTATATATTCCGTCTTCTTGCCGTTAATGGTTAGACTGTTTTTGTCGCTTTCTTCTACTACCCTATTTAGAAAATCTTGTAGATTTCTATCCTAGCCAGCCATCAACTTTGGATAACTTCGTATCTCATATTCCTAAGATTACACTCACAGCCGACATCCGTAGGGGATGACGCATGGCACATCTCTGTTCATGAGCGAAAGTCATGGTTAGAAGAAAGTAGATGTCTTTTTAAGTTTGCTCGACAAATTTTTAACCAATTCATTCCACGGAAGATAATAAAGCCACTAAGAGGCAAGTGGATACTGAAAGTGAAAGGGAACGGAAAGATTTTATAAGTAACAGGGAATCCAGTAAGAGTATAAATTTCAGAGTTTAGGCGAAGACGTTCGAAGTATAGAGTTGAAGTAAAATGAAAAGGAACCTAAAACCGAACAGTAAAGTGGAAAGAAGGAACAAACATTTATTTCTGTTCAAAAGGCTGACTTGGAGTGTAAACTGGTCTACGGGCAAAACTTTCTAGTCCTATTTTGAAAAAAGGAAACAGAAAAAATTCAGCGTTTAGGCGGAGACATTAGAAGTATAGAATTCAAGTAGAATTTAGAACGAACTAGAAACCCAATCCTAAAAAGGAAACAAACGATAAACCTTAACGCATGTTCAAAAATCCCGGGAGTATTGTAAACCAAAGAACTGGTGAACCGTAATTGAAAAAACTGTATTTAACTTAAGTCTGATGTGAATCAGTCAGTTAAGTGTCATACGTGATACACGCTTTGGGCGATCATGACTCGAAAGAGACATGACTGACTGGGCAGAAGATTATCCCGCAGTAGGTTGCCATTACTTTCTGCGTTAAACTGGTTGCCAGCTAAGGATATAGAACCCAATCTGTTCTGTTATTTAACCCATAACCGGAGGGAAAAAGACAGATTCATACCTTTCTCAAGGGTATTTGTGCGTAAGTGAATGCAAGGAATTCAACTTGTATTCGAACTCGGCTCTCCGATTTCTTGTTTCGAGTCGATATACACTGCACCACAACGTACATCCACCTGATTTGAATAACTTACCAAATTATTGTATTAAGCAGTAATTTAAAATTAATAGTAGCATATAATTTTTGCATCAAGTCTGCTCCGGTTATGTTGACTAACTAGGACATGGTGTATTTCACTACGATAATGTAGTTGTCATTCATGAAAAATTTGAAGAGTCTTTTAATATGTACGCGTATTTTTTCGTCTATCCATGATATTTTTCGCGGTTTAAATGATAGCCATGGTGTCTCTATCTTCAAAAAGGCGGTGATAGAGTTTAGGTTAAGTTAAGGATTTAGGATGCTTGATTTCAAGTTATGAACGGTTTCAATTTTCCCACTTTTGCTAAATTCAGGAATTTACACATGTTTGTGTAATAAATATGCACTGATAAAAATGTCAGCAATATGTTATACCTAACATTAATAGACTTTGCTAAGTTCAAAGAGAAACAAGATTTGTTACTGAATTCCTCGATATACAGGTATTTCCGCATTAAAGAAATTGTTAAGAGGGACTGCTGAAATGTTTTCGGCCCGATCCACTTTATAAATTTTGACCAATTTTTTTTGTAGGGCTTCTTAGTCAAGTCGAATAATATCGCTATTTTCTTGTTAGTTTCTGTGAGTGTTTAGAAAGTTTGTGATAGTGATATCAAAGCGATTTTTCTAGTACCAATATTTTCAAATTAGTGTTTTAGTATCAGTCATTTCAAATTAGTTTTTCCGCATCAATATTTTCACATCAGTTTTCTAGTGTCAGTATTTTCAAATCAGTTTTTTAGAATCATTCACTTCAAATCAGTTTTCTAATATCAATATTTTCAATTCAGTTTCCTAGTATCAAACATTTCAAATCGGTTTTCCAGTAGCAATCTTTTCAACTCAGTTTTTTAGAATTACTCATTTCAAATCGGTTTTCCAGTAGCAATCTTTTCAACTCAGTTTTTTAGAATTACTCATTTCAAATCGGTTTTCCAGTAGCAATCTTTTCAACTCAGTATTTTAGAATTACTCATTTCAAATCAGTTTTCTAGTAGCAATCTTTTCAACTCAGTTTTTTAGAATTACTCATTTCAAATCGGTTTTCCAGTAGCAATCTTTTCAACTCAGTTTTTTAGAATTACTCATTTCAAATCGGTTTTCCAGTAGCAATCTTTTCAACTCAGTTTTTTAGAATTACTCATTTCAAATCGGTTTTCCAGTAGCAATTTTTTCAACTCAGTATTTTAGAATTACTCATTTCAAATCAGTTTTCTAGTAGCAATCTTTTCAACTCAGTTTTTTAGAATTACTCATTTCAAATCAGTTTTCTAGTATCAATCTTTTCAAATGTGCTCTATGAAATATGAATCACCCACGCTTAATATACGAGCGGGTTATTTCAATATATAACTATTTCTTAACAAATATATATAAATAATTGGTGGGGGGGGATATAAAATTGTCGTTAGTTAAGATCTAACTTCTATAGAATAAATGAAAGAATAAAATAACATAGTGTTTAGGCGCTTAACATAAAACTTATGTAAACTTTTTTTTAAAATCGTTGTTCATACAATACAAAGACCAAGAAGCAGTGATTGTAGAGGGTTTCTGATTGAGTTTGTTGATTTAAGAGGAGGAAGTGAATACAGACTATAAAGATATGTAGGATAGATAACTAAATTGTTGTGATCGGGTAAAAAGCCACTTAGGTGTTTATTCCACAAAATATTCCCCTTACGATGACGCCGGATTAGTGACGAAACTTGTCAATCTGTATTTTTTTCAAATAGTTTTAATGATGTTTCTTCAGATATGTACAAAGGCAAATGGGTAGGTGCGCATTAGTGTATTTAGTAAAAGTATATATATATGTGTGCATATACGTATATATACGTGTGATTATATGTATGTGAGTGTATGTATACGTGTGTGTAATCACTAATTACAAAAGTAAATCAGAGAAAGGTACATAGCAAACTGTACTCATGGATCCGTTTGTTGCTTCTTGAAGTATAAGAAAGACTTCACCCGAGCACACACATACGTACGCACCCAGGTATATTGACATAAGCACAGAGAAGAAACAACAGACACAAACACACGTATACACGCAGACACGTGCAGTCACCGATACATGCACACGTGAACACATACATCTACACACACGCGCAAACATGTACACGTATACGCTTATTGACGAGGATGTGCACATATGTACGCACACACCCATACACGTATCGAATTTACAAATTTATCTGTTTTGAGTTTGAGTTTTGTTTGTGGGTTATTTAATGCCAAAAAGGTGGGGGGTTAAGGTATTTTTTTAAATGTTCGGTTTTTGTGAGAAGGTTGATTTAGTCAGATTTTAAAGAAAATTATTTTTATTCTTTTTTATTTTAGAAAACTGAAAATGTCTTCTAGTTTTTTATTCAAAAATGTTTTGCCGAGAATTTTTTTTCATTCAAAAATATGTTATGATAATGATTTTTTCTTCAAGAATGTATTGTTCGTAATATTTTTCCTTCAAAAATGTATATTTTTCTATAAAGGTCTATTCTGATGTACATATTTCTCTAAAAGTATATTTTTATACTTTCATAGTATTTTGACCCCAGTTTGGTGGTTAACTATTTGCCCATAGCTAGGACCTTAACAGGTGCTACCACTCCGAGTCAGGTAAACCTGGGAACAAATGCTATGGTGGTTCCATGTTCCTCACAATTTTCCAATGAGAGGCCTTGCTGCAGGATACAGTTTACTGTCAGGCGCTGGACCCCAAATGTATCTGAGCATTGGAGGAAAAACATTGTTAAGATATAGAAGAGAGAAATGTGTTATTTTAAAATTTATATTAATTTTTTTTTTTGTGCCGCTCAAAAATGACGCTAGATGAAACAGCTCTCAGTTGCAGGGAGGGAAAAAACCAGAGCCCTGAAAGCAATGGCAGAAGCGGCAGAGAGGTGTTCAAGCTGGATCTGGTCAAGGAGGAATAAAAGTGAACTTCATAAGGCTTAATTTTCCTACAAATATCAGGTGTACCTTTGGCTAAGTGGTTAGTGCGGGGGTCTTTGAGTGAAAATGAGCATATCCAGAAGGTCACGGATCCTATCCGTGGCTCGTCCCGAAAAAAAAAAAAAAGAAATAAAAAGGGCTGCAGAGGGACATCCGGAGTCATGAACCGGGTGTGGCCCAACCCCCCTAGAGTGTCAGGAGATAAGGGCCGAAACACTTGCTTGACGGGGGCTTCTCTTCTGAGAACTCTCTGCTGTCACGCTCTCTACGAGTTTCTTTCTACTACACTATTCTACACATGTATATTTCTAAAGTGCTAATGATCAACTGATTGATTCATTTTCTACGACTTTCCCAGTACGCTAGTGTTATAAAGCGAACCAGGCTGGGATTTGAACTCGGCTATCCGATTAACAATTCTCAGCCATTATCTGTTACACCACCAGCACATCAAAGCGCACAGCATCTGGTAAACTATTAATGAATTATTTATTTATTAATCCGACATATTTTTATTACTTAAAACGTTATTTCTAGCAGATACCTAGATTTTAGTAGTCGCTCCGTTTTTGTTTTTTAAACAGTTTTTGATTGCATCTGCTGGACTGAACATTCGAGAAATCTTATTAAAGATAAACACACCCTCCGGTAAGATGCGAATTTTGCAAGAGAAACCGTTGTTTGATCCAATGTGTTCTTAACCACTAGGCCACGAAAAGTTTTATAATGAAGAAATATTCTATCGGCCATTAAACTACACTTTACATCTTCAGATTTCTTCGAAAGACATAAATACTCAATTTCGTATTAGAAATCTAAATAAAGAAATTTCTAAAGATTTTTTTAAATCCATAATTTTTGAAGTCAACAATAACGATTCACCTATTTATGAATTTACTTTTCTCATAAGGAAATGCATTCATGATGAAATAAAAAAAATCATGAAAAATTATACTGGACATACCCCTACATGCTTATCAATAAGACTCACGTTACATCTTTTAAACCATAGCTCAATTAGGACTCATTTAAACACACGGCACCTACCAAATTCCGTCCGCGACATACGAGTAACTGTAGAAAATGCAACCATAAGTCTCATCCACAGGTAATGAACTATTAAAAATAATGGAAATAAAAAAGAAAAAGCCAGTCCCCAATAAAAAGCACTATGAAGATGCCATGTCTCCATAGTTTTTGCTATTTATGAAAGAGCTACATGTTATTAAATAACTGCCTATAATTTTTTGGCACTTCAGTTTATCAACAAAAGATGTATGCGCGTATATATTTATATATATTTATATATATTTATATATATTTATTACCTTAAATATTATCTTTAATGGAGACCCATATTTGAGTAGAGACTCAGATTGTTTTAAACGAAATTACATTTTGTTAACCAACCTGAATATTTGAAAAATCTTATCAAAAAAATGTGCCTTCTGGTATGATTCAAACCTGTGCCCCACTTGGCAGGAGAAATTGACTCGATGTGATTTTGACTACTCAGCTATGAAGAGATTCAAAAACAAGCAAGGTTCTATCTGGTTTCAAAGCAAACTTTACACGCTCAGATTTCTTTGAAATTCAAAAATACTCAATTTCGTATATTGATGTAATGAATAGGTAATGAATATGTATACACCTTGGTCCCTCCTCACTGGAATGTGATTGGCTAGTGTCAGCCATAAATACAGACGAAGGCGAGGACGCATAGAGATCTACCACTAGAGGTATATTGGTCATCCACTAGAGGTCTACTACTACAGGTCTTCGACTATTGGTCTACGACTATTGATTACGCCTACGTCTCAGGATACTGCATACGACGAGTACCGTCTATTACGTCTACGTACTAGATTGTTCTACACGGTTACATTTGCCTAAACCGCATAACAACCTCGAATTTTTTTTTTAATCATATCACCCCAAGCAAGGCGAAAACGCCACTGATGCGCAGGGGGCTACGTAAGAGTGAAAAGATTGGAAAAAGAGAAAAACCGGAAACCACAACCTAAACAGGAAAAAAGGATGAGCCTCTTCACCTGTTCAATAGACGTGGGTGGAGTGTGAACCGAGCGATAGTTTAGACTATCTACTCCAATTGAAAAAAACAAGTGAGAAGATTGGAGAAGAGAAAAACCGGAAACCACAACCTGAACAGGAAACAAGGGATAAGCCTCTTCACCTGTTCAATAGACGTGGGTAGAGTGTGAACCGGGCGATAGTTTAGACTATCTACTCCAATTGAAAAAAACAAAAGTGAGAAGATTGGAGAAGAGAAAAACCGAAAACCACAACCTGAACAGGAAACAAGGGATAAGCCTCTTCACCTGTTCAATAGACGTGGGTAGAGTGTGAACCGGGCGATAGTTTAGACTATCTACTCCAATTGAAAAAAACAAAAGTGAGAAGATTGGAGAAGAGAAAAACCGAAAACCACAACCTGAACAGGAAACAAGGGATAAGCCTCTTCACCTGTTCAATAGACGTGGGTAGAGTGTGAACCGGGCGATAGTTTAGACTATCTACTCCAATTGAAAAAAAAAAATAAAGTGAGAAGATTGGAGAAGAGAAAAACCGGAAACCACAACCTGAACAGGAATGATATATATATATATCCCTTTCCGGGACATTTCAGTATACGAATCGTAGACAAATCAACTTCTAAAGATTAATGAATATTTTATTTATTAATTCAACATTTTTTTATTTCTTTAAAAGTTGTTTTTAGAGGATACCCGTTTAGAGGATACCCGTTTAGAGGATACCCTTTTACTCCTGTAAAGGGTGACACAAGTCCTAATTCTGATGGAGGGGACATTTTTCTTTAATAAGGTTTCTCGAATGTTCAGGCCGGTAGACGGAATGAAATACTGTTTAAAATAAACAGATCGTCTACTCAATTACGGGTATCAGCTAAAATAATATTCAAAGTAATAAACTTATGACTATATTCTGCCTCAATATTCATTACTTGATGTTAGAGTCTCACACTTAAGTAGTGAGCTTCAAGTAATGATTGGCTGGGCCATTGTCAGGAAATATCTAGTATCCGAGTCTGACAGACAAGGAAGTCTCTTAAAGATGACAAATAGAAACAGAATAAATAGATCGACCTGTAATGTCCCAGACAAGTGTCAGTAAATTCAAAGAATCAGTCAAACCAATTCGTCTTCGTTTCCGGTTTTCTTAATCGTAGATATCACCCTAGACTTCCGGTTGCCAGGATGTAGATTTTGGTAGGGTTCAGCCGCCAACTGCCAGATTGCAGTATGGGTAAAATGATGAAGAAAGATGGAGGAAAGACATTTTTCTTCATAGTGCCGTTCCAATAAAATTGAAGGGAAGGAACGAAGAAAAAAAAAAAAAGAGAGAGATTACCAAATGTAGTTAGAAAGTAAAATCGCAGAGAATATATATATATATATATATATATATATATATATATATATATATATATATTCTCTCTTAGATGTTCTCTTTAGAACATCCATGTTCTAAAATATAATTTACAATAAATATATATATATATATTTTAAATTATATTTTAGAACATGGATGGTATATTCACTACCCACACCAATTTCTTCAAAATTAAAACGGACAATTCACAAGACTTATTTCCTTATCACTAACTCCCACCAACATCCCCACACACAATTCACCAAATATAAGAAAAGAGGCTTTTCATTCCTGTCTACTCGACCTGATGAGACATTGTAGTTTCAATGTCGAAACAAATGTACGATTTGTAGTGGGTATATAAAAAATTTGTACATGTTCTAAAATATAATTTATAATAAATATTCACAGCTCTATATATTATATATCGAGCACTGTTTTAAATTAATGTTTTGGACGTTGCAAAAAATGTTTTTTTTCGTTCCTTATTCACTCGGATATATATATATATATATATATATATATATATATATGTAGAAAATGAGTGAAAAAAGAGTGAATAGAGAGAGAGAAGTGAAGAAAAAAATGATGAACAAATCTAGTTCGAAAAGTAAAATCTTAGAAAGAGTGAGTGAGAGAGAGAGAGAGCTTGTAAAAGAAGAATAGAGAGAAAAAGAGAGGGAGAGAGAGAGAGAAAGAAAGAGGGCAGAAGAAGATTATATCAGTAAAATTGTATATCAGTTCATTAATCGATAAGGAGAGGTTTGACTAGGTGGATGAATTTATTGTATTAACTTTATATATATATATATATATATATATATATATATATATATATATTTCCAATGTAATTTAAATTTAACTCATCTGTTCAACCAACATCAAACGTAGCCTGATGAAGAGAATCTATCGCGAAACATAGAATTTTCCGTGTCGCAATGTACAATTAATTCATAACTATATATATATAGTCATCCGTAGACAGATCTCTTTTGCTGTATCACAGCTCATTAGTACGGTTAGACATCCGATTGCTTTTTACCCATGATTGAAACCCGACCGAATTGGCGTCAGTCGGCGATTCTGAGCTATGAACGCTCGGTAGAAGGAGGCAGACTTTATAATGAGGTGACTCCCAGATATTATCTATCTATCTATCTATCTATCTATCTATCTATCTATCTATCTATCTATCTATCTATCTCAGTTTGTTTATATCTATCTATCTATCTATCTATCTATCTATCTATCTATCTATCTATCTATCTATCTCAGTTTGTTTATATCTATCTATCTATCTATCTATCTATCTATCTATCTATCTATCTATCTATCTATCTCAGTCTGTTCATATCATGTGGCTTCCGGCTTTCTCTTTTTCAATCTTCTCATTTTGTTTTTTTTTTTCAACTGGAGTAGATAGATCTATCTATCGCCCGTTTCACACTCCACCCGTGTCTATTGAACAGGTTAAGAGGCTCATCCCTTGTTCCCTGTTTAGGATGTGGTTTCCGGCTTTCTCTTTTCCAATCTTCTCACTTTGTTTTTTTTTTCAATTGGAGTAGATAGATCTATCTATCGCCCGGTTCACTCTCCACCCATGTCTATTGAACAGGTTAAGAGGCTCATCCCTTGTTCCCTGTTTAGGATGTGGTTTCCGGCTTTATCTTTTCCAATATTTTCACTATTACGTAGCCCCCTGCACATCAGTGGCGTTACCGCCTTGCTCGGGGTGATACGATTAAAAAACAAAAAACAAAAAAAAAAAACTACTAATGAAAAGTTATATATAACCGCCTGAAGACACTCCTCATGATATTGGGTCACTATATCGATCCAGGATGTTTTTTCCACCTGAATCCATCCTGCATATATACAAGTCAACCATCCGTCCGTGCATGGAGTACTGCTGCCATTTATGGTCAGGTGCCCCTGCCGTTCTCCTCAGTGTTCTTGACAAGCTCCAAAGGAGAGTCTGTAATGTGATAGGTACTGATCTGGCGACTCGACTGCAGCCACTTTCCCATCGTCGAAATGTGGCCTCCCTCTGTCTCTTCTATAAATACTTTCATGGCTTCTGCTCGGATGAGCTTAAGTCACTGATGCCTCCTCAACAGGTGTTTACCCGTGCAACCAGACTGGCAACT